>CAKNYM010035826.1:0-15529 GCA_932195095.1 Andricus curvator
GAACTGTTTTTCATTAAAAAAAGAACATTTAAAATGTTTATTTTTGCATACTTGAATAAAAGTTTATAAGAGAATATAATATATAAACATTTTAATAAATAATAGGTCAAATATTTGGGCCTAGGTATTTCTAAATTTTACTTTAGATCCATGATCTTTATTTACAAAAATTATGAATCCACACAGGAAACACACTACTGGGCACTCCCTTGTAAGATATATATTTTTGTAAATAATCCTAGTAGATTATATCTCAGCAGTATAACTATGTTTAAAAATGTGTATTTTTGTTTTTTTAGAACATTATAAGTGAGGAATTGAACTATAATTAAATGTCTCATCAGTAACATGTCCCCAAATACTAATTCGGAAACTAAAATTAATCAAAAGAATTCCAAAGAATTAAAAAGAATTCAATAATTTTTTGTGAACCGGAAATTGCCCGAGAATTTTTTTCCTCGATTATAACGGCCACCTGAATTTCTTAGCTTTCTTAAAATTATTATATTCATTGGTATTTTCCTGTAGAAATACGATTAGTTCTACTTTTTCGTACTTGTGCAAAATTTCCGACCAAGGATTGAAATCACTTTTTATTTGATTTGTTTCTTGGTGATCCATTTTTTTCATAGAGTCTTCTAATAAGTAAAGGTAAAAAAATTGATAGAACCAAAAATATGTACTTCATAGAGATGGACAACTTTTATTGAAATAATTTTCCTTACCAGCAACAATCTTGAAGTAAATCAAGAAAAACATGTCTTTCCCGGTTTTTCGGGTTCACATTTTATACAGCTGGTTTTTAGGTAAGAAGGTGAAGAGTAGGATCACAGGGTCTTTTATTTTCTCAAATTAGTAATTTACGCTATACGCCCGACAACTGATATAACCCCTCGTATTAGCCCTTATGTAAAACTTCCTTTTAGACATATTAAATAGGGTGATTTTTCACGAAAATAGGGTAATGATATGGAGGAATAAATTCTTTCAAATACAATTAATGTGAATACCATATTGAATGCAATATGAAACACTTTTAATTCCTAAGATTTCAAGTCGAAATATATATTGAATTTTCAACAAACAAGATTAATTTTCTTATCATAAAGACGAATTTTCAACAAAATACATGAATTTTCTACCAAGTAGCTGAATTTTCAACTTATAAAGAGTACATTTTTAACCAAAAATGAATAAGTGCAATTTTCAGAAAAAAAATATAATTTTGAACCAAAACACCGAATTGTCAACAAAAAAAGTTAAATTTAAAACCAAAGAGGTGAATCTTGAAAAAATATGAATTTTTAACAAACATGAATTTTCAACAAAATACATTAACTTTCAACACGAAAATATGATTTTTTAACCAAAGAATTAATTTTCTACAAAAAAGTTAAATTTTCATAAAAATAGTTTAATTTTTAACCAAATAGTTAAATTTCAACCAAAATATGAATTTTTAACAAAAAAGTTAATTTTCAACCGAATACTTTAATTTTCTTTCAAATTGTTGAATCCTTACCCAAACCACACTGATTTTGACTCAAACAGTCACATTTTTAATCAAAAAGGATGAATTTATAACCAAAAAGATTAATTTTCGACCATAAAGACGAGTTTTCAAGGAAATGCCAAAAAGGTGAATTTTCAACTTATAAAAGGATACATTTCTATCAAAAAATGGATAAGTGCAATTTTCAGATAAAACAATAAATTTTGAACAAAAAAAAAACGAATTGTCAACAAAATAGTTACATTTTCAACCAAAGAGATAAAATTTCAACTAAAGTGGTAAATCTTTTAAAAAAAATTTATTTTCAACAAGAGTTCAATCCAAAAGATGACTTTTTAACCCAGAAGATTAATTTCCTAAAAATGGAATAGTTAAATCAACCAAAGTCGTTCAATTTCCAACTAAAATGATGAATTTTCCAGGAAAAAGATTATTATTATTATAAAAGATTATTGCTAAAAAAAAGACGAGGTTTCAACAAAATTCTTGAAGCTTAAAGCCAAAAGGTTGAATTATCTATAAAACGGTGGAATTTCCAACCCAAAAATATTATTTTTTATCAAAAAAGTTAATTTTCTACCAAAAAGTTAAATTTTTGCATTATTCGATTATTGTTACTGGTACTCAGTTGACTAATAGTCACATCTTAATAAGTTTATGAAATATTATATATGAAAAAATCGAATAAAATAAAAAATAATTATATTATACAATTGTATTGTTTAATTCTAATTCATTTAATTCGTAATCAAGTATACAAACATAAAAATTTACGAATTATTGTTTACTTAATATAATAACCGTGAGGGAGGTGGTAGTGATTCTCTATAATTTAACTCTACATCTAAAAACCCTAAATCGCTAATTCTACACGCGAGAACTCTACACAATCATATTTATTAAACAAATTGATTATTTTCAATTTTAACTCAATATGGTTATGAATCCTACGCCGTAAAATTATATACAAAATAATACTTTAAATTTTGTGAATTTAAATAAACTCTACACAATAAAAAAAAATTCTACCCAAAATATTTTAATAAATAATTCTTTGAAAATTTCAATTATTTTGTGTACAAATTTACGCTGTGTAATTTTACCGTGTTGAGTTTACATTTAATTTGTTTAATAAATATGCTTGTGTATAGAGTTTTCGCTAGTAGAATTAGCGGTATAGGATTTGCAAAAGTAGAGTTTCATTTAGTAGAATTTCTACTGACCCTTTTTCAAAAGAACAATTTTCTGCATTATCATAAAAATTGACTTTAGTCAAATAATAGAGTATTTGAAAAAATGTGAGTAGTATAATCACAAGGTTATTAATTATTAGTTACTATTAAAAATTTGTCACTTGCATTATTCATGAACAGTTAATTTTAATTGCAATATAACTAATCTTTTCCATAAAAAAATGTAGCAGCTGAAAATATTCATTACGAAATAATTACATTTTAATTAAACTCAAGCGTACATCTTATCTTCTACGCATTTCCTTAATGCGCAATTTATTCGAATAATTGAAAATAATAATTTACAAAATCTTTGATATACAATTTTTATTTTATATTTTCAAGTATGTACCGACTGAGTATCGGCTATTCGATGGACTTGTACCGTGGGAGAAGAGTGCGGGGGCAAAGAAGTTGGTTGGCGCAATATGCGGGTTGAGACAAAGATATTATAAACGTAGATGCGGTGCGGGCTTAGTTACCCGCGATAAATATAGACGGCGCGTCCGGCGAAAATTGTAAGTTCCCCTCTACCCTCCACTACTCCCCGAAGGCACCCATCGATATAGTTTGCCAACAGCCACTTGGAGCGCTGTAAGCAAATCTCATCATACTCCTCGAAGCGCACTGATGGTAACTAGCTGGGACAAGAACCATTCAAATTGAAAATAAATTACCAATTAAAACATTTTTACAATTTTATAAATCTTTCAAAATGTTTTGATATATTTTTGGGACGACTGAAAAATCCCGAATAATAAAATTCCCGACACTGTAAACTTCCCGAAATTATAAAATTGCCGAAATCTGAAAATCCGCAATTTGAAAATTTCCGAATAATAAAATTCTGGACAGTTTACATATTACCGAATTTGAAAATTCCCGAATAATAAAATTTCAGTTAGAATATTATATACAAACTAGAAAATTCCCGAAATTAAGCAATTAAGAAAATAGTTTTTTAATCAATATTATGTATTTATTAAAAATACAATAATCAAATATTTTTATCATAGACTTTTTTTAATGTTTAATTTTTATAAAATTATTGTTGGCTTTAATTCAGCACTGATTCATCTTGAAGTTTATTTTTATTTTTTTAAATTGATAATTCGATTTTTGAGAACGTTTTTTGTGACTTTTAAAAAATACAATGCACATTTTCAAACAAAAATTTTTATCCAGAAATATTTTTTTTCAGTTATTGTTATTTTAAATTCAAACAATATTACATAAACCTAATTATAAACATAATTAAAAAATGTAGGTATTTCTGGATGAAAAATTGTGTTTGAAAATGTGCATAGTATTTAAGGAAAATACGAAAAACGTTCTCAATAATTGAATTTAAAATTTAAAAAAATAAATAAACAAAATTAATTCCGATATAAGTCGGTGTTGAATTGAATCCTACAAAGTTTGCTTGAAAAATGTTATTAGGTTTGAAGAAAATTTGGAGAGAGTATTTTTTTCTTTCAAAGCGCACGTGTTTTTTAATTTATTTTTTAATACAATTTTTATACAATTATATTGTTCTTTTAAATTCAAACAATAATTTAAAAAAAATTTAATATTAAGAAAATATATTGGATAAAAATATTTGATTATTGTATTTTTAATAAATAAATAATATTTATTGAAAAACAATTTTTTCATGTTTAAATTTGTGAATTCCATAATTCGGGAATTTTTTGCTTTGGATATTTTCTGTCGGGAATTTTCCAGTTCGGTAATATTATAAACTGTTCGAAAATTTTACAATTTCAGGAATTTTATTATTCAAAAATTTACCAATTCGGCAATTTAATAGTGTCGGAGATTTCATTTTTCGGGATTTTTCAGTCCTCCATTTCGGAATTTTTTTTAATCATCCCATATTTTTATACCTTCTTTTAAAATTATGTAATTTTTCAAAATAAAAAGTCAGAATTTAATTTCAAAATCATCAAAAGTATCAATTTTCTTTTAAATTATTTAAAACCTTTTTGAAATTATTTTTGAAATTTTGTCAGAACTTTTAAGTATCTTTTAAAGTGATTCCCATTTTTCCTAAACTTTTTGTAAAAACCTGCGAAAGAAAATTGCCTCAAAAGCTTCCATATTTTTTTCCAATTTTTTAAATCTTTTGAAATGTGTGGAAATATTTTTAAACATTCTCTTAAAGTTATGTTCTTTTTCGAAATAAAAAATCTTTTTAAATATTCCAGAAATCTTTTTAAAAAATTATTGTTAAATTTTTCAAACTCTTTGAGAAGATCCTAATTTTTTTTTTTTTAACATTCAAAAACCTCCAACTTATTCGAATTTTTCCTAAATTAATCGTTTTTCAACTATCATTTACAAATCAAAATTCAACACTTTTAATTTGAAATTACAAATTTAAAAAATAGAAAAATTATAATTGTAACATTCAAAGTTTAAATTTAGCACTCTCAGATTGTGATAATTCAGTTCCGAATTGTTTAATATTGAAAATTGTTTTGTTTTTTTTAATTTAAAAATTCCAAATTGAATGGATTAAAAGTGGAATATTTTATACTAAAACAATACTTGAATAAGATTTTGAAATTGAATAAAGGCATTTATTTATGAATCTATTAATTTGAAGTGATTTTCAAATTGAATATTGTTTATGAAGACTCAATCGGATGTTTACATTTGTGTAGCTACTAAGGCTTTCGAATTAAATTAGTTCAAATTTTAACGTTAAAATATGTAAATTATATAATTTTGAACAGATCCAGAATCGTCTTGTAAAATCAATTACTGTTCAATTTTTAATACTTGAGCTACATTTCAGTTTCTAAAAGCATTGAGTTAATTTATATTTACAGCTGATCAATTAAAAAAGTTTTTTTTTCCGTTCAAAAAATAGAGTCCAGCTCAATTTAGAACAACTTTCATGTTTTTGAAAAATTAATTTTTCGGTTCTAACTTCCGGGACAATCATTTTATTCCTTGAAAGATTTTCTACAATTCTCGTGGTTTACTTTTTATTTTAAGAAATATATGTAAAAATTATACTATTTTTATTTTTACAAACAATATTTTTCTTCAATAAAATTGTTGTAATAAAAGCGTTTCGAAGAGTTTTTTTTAATCTTTCGAGAAATAAAATAAATATTTATAGGTCAACCAAGATTAATTTTCTTTACAAAATTTTCCTTCAATCTCATTTTTTCCAGTTGTATTTACTGTAGTACAATTTAGGTTTGTATATTTGGGCGAAAAAATGCGTTGTATAGTTTGACAAATATTATTTATAAATCAATATTTTGTACACAAAATTACCTAGAGTGACCTTTAATTATTATTTTATAAACGTAAAAAAACCAGATATCAATGTTTTATATGAAAAACACAATCCATGAGTGACAGAACGAAATTAGAAACAATAATAATGTCCATTTATTCAGAAAGAAGCACTTTGAACCAAATTGACCTTGAGAGAACATTAAATATATATTTTTCAATTTTGACAAAACTCAAGTGTTATTTTCTCACAAAAAAAAAAAAATTTTCGGGGTGGTAAATTATTAAACTAGCTGCGAATTCAATCTCGAGTGCTTCCACTTTGTTTGTATTTATAATTATATGGTGCTCATTTCACGAGCACTTATAGCTTCCCGTTAGCAAATGTATTTGCTTCCTCATAGAGGAAGCATTAGTTACTTTTTTTCAATAATAGACAAACCAAAGTCTTCATTTTGCTCAATTTAAAAATAGAAATTTACAAAAAATGCAAAACTACAAAATAATACAAAAAGATTTTTTAACACAAAGACAAATCAGACAAATCAAATGTTGTATTCGAAATGATAATTTTTCGAGTTGGAAAAGGGAAGGGAAAAGTTCTGTTGCACCCTATCCCTGTTCCAGCTTTGTGATTTCTTTACAAAAATTGTCAGAATTACTCTATTTGAAAATTTATAGTGAAAAAGTCTTTTCTATTCATGCGTCAGCTTTGAATTATGTCTATGAAAAAAGTTTTTATGTTTGAAACAGATGATTCAAATATTATAAACGAGCATAACTTCCCTACTGTTTAATAAAATGTATTAATATTGTAAGTCAATCGATTCGTCTCGAACCAAGGAATCTTTTCTATTCTTGCATCAACTTTGAATTATGTTGAAGAAAAAAGTTTTACCATCAAAACCCGTATTTTGAAATATATTATGCATTAACATAGCTTCCTTACTCTTCAATAAAATGTATTAATATTATAGGTCAATCGATTCGTCTCGAACCAAGGAATCTTTTATATCCATGCATCAACTTTGAATTATGCTACTGAAAAATAACTACTGAAATAGCTACTGAAAAAAGTTTTACTATAAAAAACCGATTCAATACTCAATAATTTTTTGAAAATCGGTTTTTTATAGTAAAACTTTTTTCAGTAGCTATTTCAGTATTTATTTTTGAAACTAAACATTTGTTCAGTTTTTTCAAGCACTCCTAATTTTCAATAGTCCTACTTTTAAATTTATCTAAAGATATACGATTTAAGTCGTTCTAAAATAATGATTCAAGTATTAAAAGACGTTCATTTCTAATTCTGCAACTTTAAACGATTTTAATTTGTAACTAAATAATTTGAAATGTTTCAATCTAAAATTATCGAACACTTTCAATTTAAAAATTCTTGCATATTTAAATAGCTTCAAATTTCAAATTATTCAAAATAGTCTACTTTTTCATGTTTGACCTACAAGCATTCAGTTTTAAAGTTTATAAATTACAATTGTGAAAAACAAGTAAAATATTTTAATTAATTTATGGTTTAAACCAAAAACATTTGTATACTTCAATCTACATGCAGCTGAAAACATTGAATTTAAAATGCGTTGAATTCAAGATATATTTCGAAAAGAAAACTGAAAGTAGAGGATCGACTCTCAAAAGAAGCGCCTAAAGTAAGAAAGTATTTTCACATATTTAAAGTTTAAATTTAAACTTGTGACTTTTTCGCGTTGTAGCAATTTCGAATCGCAGAATTTGTTATTTTTAACCTAACTTATAACAAAAATTGTAAAAATTCAAACAATAAGCCTGCATTCTGAAAATGAGGACATTTTAATGTTAAAATTTAAATTATCAAATTGAAGACTTAAAAATTAAAAAAATTTAAATTAGTGTTTTGTAAATTGTATTAGAATCGTAAAAGAGTATAATTAGTTCGGAATCGAAAGACATACAGCAAAGATATATAATATATTTGCATACAGCTTAGTTATCCGCGCAAAAAGAAATGTTTCAAAAATTTCTTGTTTGCAGAGTTTTTAAATTTTCGCAAGTTTATATTTTTTACATACCTATAGGTATGACCTCTATAGAGATAAAAGAAGATACCCAATTTTTTCTCATTTTAATAACTTATTTTCTGAGAGATAATTCCTATATTCACCCCCGTTTACAAGTGACCGAAATGCATTTTGATATTGAATGAGATTACACTTTATAACTTGTGATTTCAAAAATTTGCATATAATAATTTTTTTAAAATAAATACTGTAGGAAAAAATCGAAAAGATCCAGGTCTCGAAATTATAATTACAGCAAATTTTCTGTACTTCTAGGGACGACTGAAATATCCCGACTCTGTAAAACTCCCGAATAATAACATTTCAAAAATAATAAAATTCCCGAGCAGTTTATAATATTACCGAATTTGAAAATTCCCAAATAATAAAATTCTCTACATACAATTGCCGAATTATAAAATATCCGAACTAGAATTTCCATAATTATAAAATTCCAGAATTTGCATAGTTAAAAAATTATTTCTTAATCAATATTATTTATTAAAAATGCGATAATAAAATATTTTCATCAAATAAATTTGTGTTTAATATTTAAAGTTTCTAAAAATTGTTTGAATTTAAAATTAAAATAACCCTACAAAAATTGTATAAACAAATTAATGTAAAAAGACGCGTCCCTAATAGCACGGAACGTTCCTGGCACGTTCCCGGAACGTTCCGCGGGAACTTTCGGAACGTGTAAAATGTCCGCCGCTTGGGAACGTTCCACTAGAACGTTCCAAACATAAATTAACGTTATTGTTATTATTATCAATAAATATCTCGTAAACCGTAAGTGATAGGTCAAAATCGATGTCAGTTTATGATACGGATATCATATTATAGTGTAGTATATGCGGTACTCAAAACTCAAAAATGACATCCATTTTTACCTATCTCTTACGGTTTACGAGATAATTGTTGTTAAAAATAACAATAATGGAAAGTTCCCCTCAGGTCCCAGTGGAACGTTCCTGGAACGTTCCCAAGGGGCGGACATTTTACACGTTCCGGGAACGTTACGCTGGAACGTTCCGAAGGTGCCCGCGGAACGTTCCCGGAGTGTTCTGTGCTATTAGGGGTGTGCTTCAAACGGAAAAAAATTTCTCCCTAAATTTTCTTCGAACCAAACATGATCCAAAACAACTTTGCAGGATTAAAATCAGCACTAATTTATTTCGAAGTTTCTTTTTAATTTTTTTAAAATCAATAATTCGATTTTTGAGAACATTTTTTGTAATTTAAAAAAATACTATGTACATTTTCAACCCAAATTTTTTATCCAGAAATATATTTTTTTCAATTATTGTTATTTTAAATTCAAACAATATTTTTTTTAAACTTCAAACATTAAAAAGATTTTTCTTTGGTATAAATATTTGATTATTTTAATTAAAAGAATCATTTATCAAAGAAAATTTTTTTCAGCACTGGTTCATGATTTATCTCGAAATTTCTGTTTAGTTTTTTTTTAAATAAAAAATTCAATTTTCGACAAAAGGTTTTTTATAATTTTTTAAAAAGAATTCTATATATTCTTAAATGCAATCAATTTTCGGTTCAGTCTAGTAATAATAAAAATTAAACTCCAAAGTACAAAAAATTATAATTTAAAAAATCATATCTATCATTCATAGAAGAAGCATGAACGTATCAGAAATTATAATAATATTCAACAATAAAATATAAACATAATTATCTCAATTCAGTTTATTTATTACCATCATATCAGTGCTTCTGTCATTATTCATTAATTTTTCCAAATACATATTTTGGGTGTGCCCAGACATTGTACCATTTATTACTATATTCGGAACTGGAGTGTTTTGTCTATGAAGCGATACATGTCAAACTTTTCTAACCTTAACAAATCTTTCAACTGCTTTACCGTCATATTTTACGAAGAATGAGAAAACCAGCTCTCGAACTCGACTTCGTAGTACGGTGAGGGCAGCACCTCGATATGGCAGAAAATGTGATGTCCTATATATATAGTTCCCCCACTCTGACACCCCGTACCGCATCTACGTTTATAATATAATATCTTTGGTTGAGGGGCATGGGGGGATCGGGCAATTTTCGCCGGGTGCGCCGTAGGGATGGGCGATTCTCTCGAAAAGATCGATTCATGAATCGATCCAGGATCGAATTTATTAAGATCGATTCAGCAAAAAAATCGAATCAGAAGAATCGATCTTGAAAGAATCGATCTTTTAAGATCGATGTAAAATGTCCTAAATAGTTTATATTCACCGATAAATCATTACATTTATTCAATTTCAAATAAAATGATTAAAGATCGACGATTAGACACTGTTTATTCCTTTTCTCACAAAAAACTTTGTAAACCAGGAAAAATGCTTAAATGTTTGTTCATTCATATTGGAAATAATTTATTATTGAAAAATAATTATGATGCATATTTTAAATTGCAGTTAGAACAATATTTATGGGTAAAATAGAAATGGGGAAAAATGTTTCGTTCATTTGAACGTTCGGGACTTCAGGTACATGAAAAACATGGGCTATGATAAAACAACATGTGATGTGTAAATTTTTCGTAGTTTTATTATCGTAATATAAGTAAAAATTTTCGAATTCTTCTGTCAAAGATAATATCTTTGGACCTTCTGTCTACTAAAATATACTCAAATATACTAGTCTGTCATGGTCGAACAAACTATGGTCTCGCCACGCGCAAGTAAAAATAAGTCAACCAATCAGACGGCTCCCTACACATGCAACTTTGATGCCAGAAAATGTTTCGGACCTCTCTTTTTAACAATAAAGGATAGAAAAAGAGGTCTATTCCATTTCGAAACTTTAGTAATAAACATTTTGAGCGCAGGTTGCGCTTGCGCTTAGATTGAGATGCAGTCTGGGGCGCAAAAGAAAAAATTATAGGAGCAATAAAGATAAAAAATATACGCCGTGGTCACGAAACTATAGGACGGACAGATAAATAAATAAAAAGAAAAGAATCGCTTCTTCGATTCTGGAGGTAAAGAATCGATCCAATAAAAAATCGACTCGCAAAGAATCGATTCAAAAGATCGATCTTTTGAGTGAAAAAGATCGATCTTTTGAGTGAAAAAGATCGATCTTTGAAGAATCGATCCAGAATCGCCCATCCCTAGTTCGCCGTCTACAATTAGTTCCTCGAACTATACCCCGTGCCGCATCTAGGCTTATAATATCTTTGTTTGCGGGGTGTCTTAATCTTTTTAATTCAGTTGGTATCAATATGTACTTTCTTTTTTGCTGGAACGGCAAAGAGCTGAACTCATATATTACTTCAAAATATTCATTTTGCTAAAAAGTAATTATTATTATTTACTTACATTTTTATTAAAGAAAGCAGGTTCACTAACCTTGAACTATTAACAGATTATTGTAGTTAGTAGTGAAAAATAACAAAAAATAATTACCATACTAACGCTTAGTCTGATATTTAATTGTCCTGTAATACTTTATAATTAAACATAATAAAAAATAATTGTTTAAGATACACAATATATATTTAAGGAAAACAATATATAAGTAAAAGAATCGGTCTGCTTTTTTATGGTGAGTGGTTTAAAATATTTCCCAGCATGTGTAGGCTTTTTCAGCAATACATTAGAAAGAAAATCTATTGCGCATGTGTGGGACACATGTGTTAAGAATTTTATCCGAAAACAGGGTGAATTAAAAGGAATTAACTCTTGTAAAATAATTGATTAAAATCCAAGAAAAATTGGAATAAGTTTTTTGACCTCCCCATAGTGTACATGCAGAACAAAAAGAGTTCACTTTGTCGGCTGTTGCTAAGAGTCAATTTCAGACAAAATTCAAGCAGAGAATTACCTTTATTTTAATATTATTCAATTATGTGTAACAAATTTTAATTAATTTTTCGATTCTGTAATTTTATCCATCTCTCAATATAAATATTATTGTAATTAAAGTTTAAATAATTTGGGATGTTAATCTCAATTTATTATTAAATTTATTTATTTTTGTATTTTAGTACTTTTATTTAGTATTATGAAAGAAAAAAAGCAGTAAACTACAATTAAACTGAAGTTATTGATAAATGAATCTGCAGTGCTTAAATCTTGAATGAAATGTTGTTTTCTCCTTGAGAGTGCTATTCAAATTGACGCGCTGTTCAAAGTAATGGAGCGATGGTGGGGGGAGCCAGGAATTCGGCTGTTCAGAACCATTTATGGAACCATTTGCAGGTCTGCGGGCTGCGGGGTTTTGCATTTACGTTAACCTGAAAAGCAAAAACTACAAAATATTGTCGAGAATATCTTACAACCACGTAATTAAAGAACAAATCTCGCTGTAACCATTCTTACTTAGTAAAAGTAGTGCATCTGAGTTTTAAAGTTTATCGAAACATCTCATAAATCTCTTCTAAAGTGGTTCCCCGTATTTTAAAAATTCTAACCTATACACAGGATATTTCGTCTTTAAACCATTTTTTGGCACGCAATAATGAATTAAAGTCAGTAAAACCAATCTGAACACAAAAATGAGTGAATCAGAAACCGAAGATGTCCAGAAAACTAACGGACCTGTGGAAAATGCCTGGTTACTAAAAGTACCAACCTTCAAACCACAGGACAATCCACATCGTCTCCTGGAAGAAAGTTCCTTCGCCACCCTTTTTCCTAAATATAGAGAGCACTATTTGAAACAATGTTGGCCCTTAGTGCAAAAAGCTCTGAACGAACATTCCATCAAGGCGGAATTGGATCTCATAGAGGGTAGCATGACGGTTCGTACAACAAGAAAAACGTGGGATCCTTACATTATTGTGAAGGCTCGGGACATGATAAAACTCATAGCTCGCTCTGTACCCTTTGAACAAGCCGTGAAAGTTCTCCAGGACGATCGGGGTTCGGATATCATAAAAATTTCTTCTTTAGTTAGAAACAAGGAAAAATTTGTTAAAAGGCGTCAGAGGCTCATCGGACCGAATGGATGTACATTAAAGTCGATGGAACTGCTCACAGACTGTTATATTCTGGTTCAAGGCAACACAGTGTCTGCTGTTGGTCCATACAAAGGTTTGCAGCAGGTGAGAATTCTATTTTTTAAATAATTTAATTTGATTTATAAACAAGTGAAGTTCAGAATGTTCAAATGAACGAAATATCCTTTCGCCACTTCAGAAATATTGTTCTAGTTACAAGTAATGATAAAAAATAATAAAAAGAAGAAAATTAAATCAGACTTTGCCACTTCTGCGACGTAAAATATCTCACCATAAGTATAAAATTGGCAAAAGCATTATTCTGGTACTAAGTCTGTTTAATTTATACGAATAATTCTCATTTCCTAATATGAACAATATATAATTGAAATAGTTAAGATTCGCATTACAATTTGTGAAAGTAATTTTATTTGCGAACAGATAAATATTTTACAACAAAAATATGCCTAGGGCACGCGTCTGTTGGATCTCGCGCTATGTCCTTGTGCTTCCCTGTCTGATAAGATAATCCTTGACGTCACATTACTTCCAGATAGTTTTCAGACAATTAACTTTAAAAAGTAAATGAGATTAAGAAAGCAATGAAAAACAAACAGAAAATCATATATAATTATTAGAATAATTATTTATGTATTTCGATTTGTTTCTTCATTGCTTTCTTCATGAAAGTGTGGTTCGCGAAGAAATAGAAGATGATATGAACATTAGCATTTTTATTCAAACCCTATTAAAATGGCCGTGTCTACGTGTAACGAAATTTCGATACAAGTAGCCAGATTTTTTCGATACGAATAGGGGGAGCTGGAAAAGGGGCTATTTGTACTGAAATTTCGGTACGTATAGCTGGATTTTTATGGTACGTCAAAGATATTATAAACGTAGATGCGGTACGTCGTGTCAGAGTGGGGGAACGATATATATAGGAAATCACATTTTCTGCCATATCGAGGTGCTGCCCTCACCGTACTACGAAGTCGAGAGCTGGTTTTCTCATTCTTCGTAAAATATGACGGTAAAGCAGTTGAAAGATTTGTTAAGGTTAGAAAAGTTCGACATGTATCGCTTCATAAACAAAACACCGCACTTCCGAATATAATAATAAATGGCACAATGTCTAGGCACACCCAAAATACGTTTCTGGATATATTAATAAAAAATTAATAATGATAGAAGCACTGATATGATGGCGATAAATAAACTGAATTGTGAGAGTAATACAATAATATAGTAAAATATATAATAGAGATAATAAGAGATAATTATGTTTATATTTGATTGTTGAATATTATTATAATTTCTGATACGTTCATGCTTCTTCTATGAATAGATATGTATACCATTAAGCCATTTCCCTTTCAGGGTAGGCGTGACACTACCCGATCCGGGTAGTGTTTCTAGTTGGATAGTTTTCTTGTAGTTATAAATAACTACAAGTTTGGGCTCACCACACCCATAATATGCCAACAGCACACAGTATTCTCGAATGGTCACCCATCCAAGTACTAACCGCGCCCAACGCTGCTTAACTTCAGTGATCTGACGAGAACTGGTTTTTTCAGCGTTTTTTTTTACATTCTCATTCTAATGAGAAGGTATTGGTTTTATGTAAAATTTGACATAGTCGGTTTTCATCAAATCTCCACGTTTTGAGACCTCCTGAGTCAGAAAAAACGATTTTTACGAAGGTGTCTGTCTGTAGTCAGTAGTCTGTCTGTCTGTCTGTAGCCACGATAACTTTCGAAAAAATGATCAGATTTGATTGAGCTTTGGCACACTTTTTTATGGCCGAAAAATAGAGAACGAGTTCTCTTGACTTTTTGTGATAAAAAAAAAATTACTGGAGTTATAGCATTTTCAAAATTCCAAAAAACAAACGAAAATGAACATTTTAAGCCGAAAAACGCACGATATGAAAAAAAGTCAAGAGGAGAAAAACGTTGATTCCTGAACACCCTATAATATTTTCATAACAACTTTTTGAATTTTTTGAAAAATAAAAAATTCAAATTTTGATCGCACAAAAAATTAATGAAAAATCAAAAAAGCCATTTTTCTGTCAAACTATGCAAGATACCAGAAAAGATCATCTCACCAAAATTGTGCACCTAAAAAAGATCTACAAATTTCTTATCATTCACTTTTTGATATGACGCGTAGTTTTTTTTTATTCATAAAAAAAGACTTACAAACCCGTAATCAATTTTTGTGGTAAGAATATATTCAAAATGAAAAAATTAACTTTTTTGATAAACGGCACAAGCTAAAATAAAATGTTAACTAATAAAATTTGTCGCCTGAATTATATCATTACTTTTCATTTGAAATGAAATACAAATTTAGTAATTTGTATATGAAGAACATATAACACGAAGCACAAAGTGCGCGCTCAGTGTATTTACCAAATCGCACGCCGTAAGTGCGCTCAAACTTTTTTGTTTCTATCATACGGTTCAAATGATTTTCAAATCAAATATCGAGCGCGAAGCGCGAGTGT
>CAKNYM010035835.1:0-14064 GCA_932195095.1 Andricus curvator
TAATTTTATAAACAAATTATATAAACAAATGCCTAGTGTGGACATTTGAAGGCAGAAAGTAATCGTTTTTCCCTTAATTTTCTTCAAATTATATCGCCAGTAATATTTAATGATGGAAAATTATCATTCGACATTTTTTATAGATTTTATAAACAAATTATATAAACAAATGGCCAGTGTGGACATTTAAAGGCAGAAAGAAAATTTTTTTCCCCTAATTTTCCTTAAATGATGTCGCCAGTGATGTTTAATGATGGGAAATTATCATCCAATATTTTTTATTAATTTGATAAACAAATTATATAATCAAATTTATAACTTGGTCATTTAGA
Organism: Andricus curvator; assembly: GCA_932195095.1. Lineage (NCBI taxonomy): Eukaryota > Metazoa > Arthropoda > Insecta > Hymenoptera > Cynipidae > Andricus > Andricus curvator. The sequence continues at coordinate 333 of CAKNYM010035835.1, forward strand.
GGTCGAAAAAAATCCTTTTTTTCCGAATTTTCCTCAAATGATGTCGCCAGTGAGGTTTAATGATGAAAAATTATCATCCAATAATTTTTATTAATTTTGTAAACAAATACCTAGTGTGGATGTTTAAAGTCAGAAAACGTTCGTTTTTTGGCAACTAGCCTCAAAGTATGTTGCCAGTGATGTAATTTTTTGGTAATTGTTGCTTCTTTCAATTTTCGTAATGTATTATCCTTAGGAATTGTTAAAGATGGAAATTTGTACAATAACAATAAGTATACAATTGCTATGTATCATAATCCTTTGTCAATTTCCTAAGATTCCATTGATTAGTCGCGAACAAGTTTTAATTCCTAAGTTTTTAATCTGAGATAAGGAGCTCCAGAGCTTCAGGATCTAGAATACTATCAGAAGGCTTCCAGTCCATTGTAGCCACACTGGCCATTTGTTTATATAATTTGTTTATGAAATTAATACAAAAATATCGGATGATAATTTTCCATCACTAAACATCACTGGCGACGTAATTTGTGGAAATTTAAGAGAAAAAGCGATTTCTTTCGGCCTTTGAATGTCCACACTAGGAATTTGTTTATATAATTTGTTCATAAAATCTTTAAAAAATATCGTATGTTAATTTTCCATCATTAAACATCACTGGCGACATAATTTGAGGAAAATTATGGGAAAAAAAACGATTTCGTTTTGCCTTTAAATGTCCACACTGGACATTTATTTATATAATTTGTTTATAAAATTAATGAAAAATATCGGATGATAATTTTCCATCATTAAATATCACTGGCGATATAATTTGAGGAAAATTAAGAGAAGAAGCGATTTCTTTCTTCCTTTAAATGTCCACACTAGGCATTTGTTTATATAATTTGTTTATAAAATTATTGAAAAATACCGAAATATAATTTTCCATAATCAAACATCACTGGAAATATAATTTGAGAAAAATTAAGTGAAAAAATGATTTTTTTATGCCTTTAAATGTCCACACTAGGCTTTTGTTTATATAATTTGTTTATAAAATTATTTAAAAATATTGGATGTCAAATTTTTATCTTAAAATATTATTTTTTCGATGGAAGCAAGTAATTTTAACGCAAAAATTTACTTTGCAAACGAAGAATCCATACAGTAGACTATTTGTTAAGTTAATTTGTTCATAACAATCAACTTAACAATGCATTATTTTTTTTTGCTTTCAGCTACCCCCGTGCATAAAGTCTCGGAATGCTGATCATAGAAAAAAAATTTTCACCAAGATAAACAAAAAAAAACGAAAAAGTCGACTTTTTATTCACTCTTTGCATTAACATAAAAGTTTAAACAAAAAAAAAATTCAAAAATTAGACGACATAAATCTCTTCAAAATTTGATGCTCAATTTTTCTGAAGAAAAAAATCCAAAATCGGTTCAGAATTGCCAGCTACAAGTTATTTTGAACCTCGTTTTTTGATTTCATCCCACTGTGCCCCCCCCCCCCTGACAGAAGTTTTCGTGGGACTGACGTTAGAGCTGGACTCTCCACTATACGGTGAATCACTACTTGACTTGGACATGATTTCAACTCGCAAAGCAAATTTCGCGCATAAAGGTGGTAGTTGGGTGTACAATCTAAACATGAACAATACAAACAATAAAGTAGCCTCGGACTGGACTGAAACTTTGATTGACTAAATGCATACACACGGTAAACGTAAAGTTTGAGTTTCAGGCGATGAATGGAGACTGGGTGTTTGGAATGCTAGAGGAGTGAATGATCTTAAAGTAAGAGAACTACGAGAAACTATGCATGCTAGGAAACTAGATATTTTGTGTGTACCTGAGACAAAGAAAAAGGGATGCGAAAGTACAAACATAGAAAATGGGGTGTTGAAAAGCGGTTTTGAAATATGGTTAGGAGTAGATAGGGAATCACATGGTAGTCAAGGGGTCGGTGTGATTGTGAATGAAAAAGCAAGATATATGTTCCAAAAACGACTTAAATACTTCTTTTCTCCCCTTTTCAGATAGTTGGAAAAAAATCTTTCTGATTGTAGGATTTATTATAAAGATACGGAAATATACGCTAAAGTAAAGGAATTACCTTCTTCATTTTAAATCAAATACAACTTTAGTCATTTTTATCTGAAGAAGATTGAACATAACATATGGTCGTTGCGAACTTTTGGGTTTCTATTATACGATGAACAGAAACGAGCGTGAAGCGCGAGGTTCACATGATGATCAAACGAAATATCGAGCGCGAAGCGCGAGTGTCGTGATGAGAATGTGTTCCTTAAGGTCGATAGAACCTTAAGTAAATTAGTTCTTCTTTTTATGTAAAACTGACATAATTAAACCAAAAGCAGGTCATAACGATGAAGCTTTAAGAGAGTATTAGCCCGCGAAGCGCGCACTAGCGAGGACACGAAGTGTGAAAACCTAGACGACAAATGTGTCCGAGCGCGCAGCGCGAGGTCAATACATTATCGAGCGCGAAGCGCGAGATAAACATATAATCGAGCGCGAAGCGCGAGATCCAAAAGGTGCGCGCCCTAGGCGCGCTGAAACTTGCGAGCGAAGCGAGCCGCGCGCGAAGCGCGCTATGAGAATGTGCCCGCGAAGCGGGCAGATTTTTTTTTTTAAGTTTGTGCTAATACCCCTTTGGTGGAAAAAATTGTTACAAGAATGTACAACATTTCTACAACTGTAATTTTTTGTTAAAACATGTACTTTTTGTAAAAACTGTACAAAATTGAACAAAAAAAATACAGTTTAATACAAATAGCTAATCTTTTCTTGTATTTTTTTGTAGAAAAGTAAAAAAATTAACAATAACTTCCTATGATATAAGTTTCTATAATAGTTTCTATAGTTCGATTATTGAAAATTGAACAATAATTGACTTTACAGGACGATTCAATTTTTCAATTTGAAAGCCTCAATGGTTAAATAAATGTAAACGTCCAATTGAAACTTTATAAACTATTCGTAATTTAAAAGTAATTTGAAAAATTAAACGCTCTTATTCAATTCCAAATCCTATTCAAATATTGGTTCAATCTGAAATATTCCATTGTTAACCCATTTAATTTGATATTTTTTAATTAAGACTTTTTTTTGAACTTTGAAGCCAAAAAAAGGAATTTTCTACAAAATAGTAGACTTTGCAACCCAGAAGATTAATTTTATTTAAAAAAGACCAATTTTTAAGTAAAGAGACGAATTTTAACTAAATATGTAGTAGTTTATATTTCAACGCAAAAAGAATTTAATTTTAAATCAAAGACAGTTTAATTAATGCAAAAAAGACGACTTTTCAACTAAATTGTTGAATTTTTTTGAACTTTCAGCAATATTTTACTTTTTATTTCAAATGAGCAATTATAAATCAAATATTAAAAACTGAACAATTTTAAACTGCATTATTTGAAATAGAAAGCCTTGAATCGTTCATATTTCAGAGTGTTAAATGAAAAGTTTGTACGTTACAATTTTAATTATTCCATTTAACACATTTTTAATATGTAAGTGAAATTATTAAATTTTGATGCATAAATAACAATTGAACAATTATCAATTTGGAAAAAATTTCAGTTAATTCAAGAGATATTTACGTTTTGAGCTCGGGTTTGAAAAGATCCAAACTTAATTTAAAACTGAAAAAGATTTCGAAAAATGAAAAACTAAATTTAAATTTTTGAAGATTTAGAAATTAAATTTTGAAGCTTTTCATTGATCTTTAAAGGTTTTGAGAAAATAAAAAAAATTTCTTAACTTTGCTGGGAAACTTTAAAATAACTTTTTATTTTGAAAAATTAATTTTAAGAAAATATTTAAAAATGTTTAAAAAATTTTGAATAATAAATAACAATTGAGCAATTATTTATTTGGAAAATAATCGATTAAGTTGAAAATATATTTAGAACTTTTGAAAAGATTCCAAAATAATTTGAAACGTGAAAAGATTTCAAAACATTTAAAACACAATGTAGATTTTTAAAGATGTCGAATACAAAATTGATAAGCTTTTTAATCGCTTTGTAAGGTTTTAAATGAATACAAAATTTGTATCAAAATTTCTAGAAAAACTAACAATATATTTTTTTTTTGAAAAATTAATTTCAAAAGAATATTTAATAAGATTTTCAAAATTTTCAAAAAAGAATCTGAATGATTTTAAGGTAATTTTTTTAATTTTGAAGATTTTCCAAAAATGTTTGGGAAAATTTGAGTTCCAAAATAATAAACTGATTATCAGATTCCTGGAAAATTAAAAAATGTCTTTTTAAAATAAAATTTGTAGCAAATATTTGAAAAAATGTCAAAACAAATTTCAATGTATAAATTAATGTGTCTAGTTTAAAATTGCTTAAAATGACATAATTTGAAAAATGTATACATTTTTGTATTCCTTCTTCAATTCATAGCATTGAAAATGATAGATTGGATTTATTTTTTCTTTATATTTTAACTTTACAATGTATAAAAGTTAAAAATTGAAATTTTGCAGTTTAACGGCTTTTAATTAAAAAATTTTCAATTGAAAAGTTGTTTAATGGTTTCTTATTTTGAAAAATTAATTTTAAGAGAATATCCAAAAAGATATTAAAAAATTTTCGAATAATAAATAACAATTAAATAATTATTGATTTGCAAAATAATCGAGTAAGTTTAAAATATATTTAGAAGTTTTGAAAAGATTCCAAAATAATTTGAAACGTGAAAAGATTACAAAACATTTAAAACACAATTTAAATTTTTGAAGATGTCGAACACAACATTTATAAGCTTTTTAAGCATTTTCAAAGGTTTTACATGAATAAAAAATTTGTATCAAAATTTCTAGAAAAACTAGCAATAACTCCTTTTGTTTGAGAAATTAATTTTAAAAGAATATTTAATAAGATTTCCAAAATTTTCAAGAAAGAATCTGGATGATTTTATGGTAATTTTTTTACTTTTGCAACATTTTCCAAACAATTTTGGGAAAGTTCGAGTTCCAAGATAATAAAATTATTATTAGATTCCTGGAAAATTTTAAGATTATTTTTTATCTAAACAAATTTTTAAGCAAATATTTAAAAAGATTTTAAAACAAATTTTAATGTATAAATTAATGTTTCTAGCTTAAAATTCCTTAAAATGACATAATTTGGAAAATTTATACATTTTGTTGGTCATTCTTCAATTCATCCCTGATGGAAAAACTTTTTACAAGAAAGTACAACATTTCTACAACTGTAATTTTTTGTTAAACATGTACTTTTTTGTAAAAAATGTACAAAATTTAACAAAAAAATACAGTTAAATACAAATAGCTAATTTTTTTTGGTATTTTCTTGTAGAAAAGTAGAAAATTAACTATAAAATACAAGTTTCTACAATTTAAACATTTGTATAACCTATCATTGATATTTTTTTTTACTTTGTTCTAAAAATCAAAAAGGGATTACAGAAAACTACAGTTTTAAATTTTTTTAATTTGGGTGTTGGTCGTTATAAAAACACTTTTAATTTTACGAAAAATATTGTAGAAAATTACAAATCTTTACAAAAAAATACAAAATTTCACAAAAGTTTAAATATTGGGAAACTGTACTTGAAATTATGTTGTATATTTTTACCAAGAACTTTTGCTATTATAATCAATCACACTGAACTTTAGTTCGATTATTCAAAATTGAACAATAATTGACTTTACTTTTACTTTTTTACTTTCTATTTAAAATAAGCAATTATAGATCAAATATTAAAAACTAAACGATTTTAAACTTAATGATTTGAAATAGAAAGCCTTGAATCGTTAATATTTCAGAGTGTTAAATTAAAACTTTGTACGTTACAATTTTAATTGATCTATTTAACAAATTTTTAATATGTAAATAAAATTATTGAATTTCGATGAATAAATAACAATTGAACAATTATCAATTTGGAAAAAATTTGAGTTAGTTTTAGAGATATTTACCAGTTTTGAGCTCGGTTTTGAGAAGATCCAAACTTAATTTGAAACTGAAAAAGATTTCGAAAAATAAAAAAATAAATTTAGAGTTTTGAAGATTTTGAAATAAAATTTGGAAGCTTTTTATTGATCTTTAAAGATTTTGAGAAAATAAAAAAACTTTCTGAACGTTGCTGGGAAAATTTTAAATGATTTTTTTTTTTGAAAAATTAATTTTAATAGAATATTCAAAAAGATATTAAAAATTTGTTGAATAATAAATAACAATTAAACAATTATTCATTTGGAAAATAATCGAGTAAGTTTAAAATATATTTAGAAGTTTTGAAAAAATTCCAAAATAATTTGAAACGTGAAAAGATTTCAAAACATTTAAAACACAATGTAGATTTTTGAAGATGTCGAATACAAAATTGATAGGCTTTTTAAGCATTTTGAAAGGATTTAAATGAATACAACATTTGTATCAAAATTTCTAGAAAAACTAACAATAATTTTTTTTTTGAAAAATTAATTTTAAAAGAATATTTAATAAGATTTTCAACATTTTCGAAGAAGAATCTGGATGATTTTAAGATAATTTTTTTACTTTCGAAAGATTTTTATTTTATATATTATTAGATTCCTGGAAAATTTTTAAATTATTTTTTTTAAACTAGCTTAAAATTGCTTAAAATGACATATGTTTTTTTATTCATTCTTCAATTCATAGAATTGAAAATGATAGCGTGGATTTCTTTTTTTTTACATTCTCATTCTAATGAGAAGGTATTGGTTTTATGTAAAATTTGACATAGTCGGTTTTCATCAAATGTCCACGTTTTGAGACCTCCTGAGTCAGAAAAAACGATTTTTACGAAGGTGTCTGTCTGTCTGTAGTCTGTCTGTCTGTCTGTCTGTCTGTCTGTCTGTCTGTCTGTCTGTCTGTAGCCACGATAACTTTCGAAAAAATGATCAGATTTGATTGAGCTTTGGCACACTTTTTTATGGCCGAAAAATAGAGAACGAGTTCGTTAACCAGCTATTTTGGATGAAAATCCAAAAAGTGAGCACATTTTGAAAATTTTTGAGACCACTTTTTTGGAAGATTTGAAAATTCTATGTACGGTTATTAGTAGTACGTAAAATGACGAACAAAATATTCTTATGACTTTTCGTGATAAAAAAAAAATTACTGGAGTTATAGCATTTTCAAAATTCCAAAAAACAAACGAAAATGAACATTTTAAGCCGAAAAACGCACGATATGAAAAAAAGTCAAGAGGAGAAAAACGTTGATTCCTGAACACCCTATAATATTTTCATGACAACTTTTTGAATTTTTCGAAAAATAAAAAATTCAAATTTTGATCGCACAAAAAATTAATGAAAAATCAAAAAAGCCATTTTGCTGTAAAACTATGCACGATACCAGAAAAGATCATCTCACCAAAATTGTGCACCTAAAAAATATCTACAAATTTCTTATCATTCACTTTTTGATATGACGCGTAGTTTTTGTTTTATTCGTAAAAAACAGCATTGAAAATAGAAAAATCAAATTTTCAGACGAATATTACCAGCTACGAAAAAATGACCGAAACAAAATTTGTTCATCCATGGAAGAGGTACAAATTTATTGTGACTCATGTTTCGATAGGATGCGTGGTTTTTGTTTTATTCGTGAAAATAACATTGACAGTAAAAAAAATCAAAGTTTTGAAAAAACAATGCAAGGTACGAAAACATATAAATGAACAAAAATTGTGCATTCAAAAAAGACTTACACACCCGTAATCAATTTTTGTGGTAAGAATATATTCAAAATGAAAAAATTAACTTTTTTGATAAACGGCACAAGCTAAAATAAAATGTTAACTAATAAAATTTGTCGCCTCAATTATATCATTACTTTTCATTTGAAATCAAATACAAATTTAGTAATTTGTATATGAAGAACATATAACACGAAGCACAAAGTGCGCGCTCAGTGTATTTACCAAATCGCACGCCGTAAGTGCGCTCCAACTTTTTTGTTTCTATCATACGGTTCAAATGATTTTCAAATCAAATATCGAGCGCGAAGCGCGAGTGTCTGGATGAGAATGTGTTCCTTAAGGTCGATAGAACCTTGAGTAAATAAAGTTCCTTTTCAGTCTAAAATAAAAGAAAATCTAACAATCACTTAATATGTAGAGGTTTTGATAATTTTATGATATTTGCAAACAAACTTTTTCTTTTCATCGAAGTCGAACACGAAGTTCAAAAATCTAGAGGAGCCTAGCGTAAAGCGCGATGCAAATACGCCCGAGCGCGTAGCGCGAGGTGAATACATAATCGAGCGCGAAGCGCGAGATAAATATATGATCGAGCGCGAAGCGCGAGATCCAACAGTCGCGCGCCCTAGGCGCGCTGAAACTTGCGAGCGAAGCGAGCCGCGCGCGACGCGCGCCATGAGAATGTGCCCGCGAAGCGGGCAGATTTTTTATATTTTAACTGTACAATTTATAAAAGTTAAAAATTGAAATTTTGCAGTTTAACAACTTTTAATTCAAAAATTTTCAGTTGAAAAGTTTTTTGATGATTTTTTATTTTGAAAAATTAATTTTAAGAGAATATTTAAAACGATATTGAAAAATTTTCGAATAATAAATAACAATTGAACAATTATTGATTTGGAAAATAATCGAGTAAGTTTAAAATATATTTAGAAGTTTTGAAAATATTCCAAAATAATTTCAAACATGAAAAGATTTCAAAACATTTAAAACACAATGTAGGTTTTTGAAGATGTCGAACACAAAATTTATAAGCTTTTTAAGCATTTTGAAAGGTTTCACATGAATACAAAATTTTTATCAAAATTTCTATAAAAACTAACAATAATTTTTGGTTGGAAAAATTAATTTTTAAAGAATATTTAATAAGATTTCCAAAATTTTCGAAAAAGATCTGGATGATTTTAAGGTCATTTTTTTTACTTTCGCAAGATTTTCCAAAATTTTATTGGGAAAGTTTGAGTTCCAAGGTAATAAAATTATTTTGTATTACATTCCTGGAAAATTTAAAAATTATTTTTTATCTAAACATATTTTTAAGCAAATATTTAAAAAGATTTCAAAACAAATTTTAATGTATAAATTAATGTTTCTAGCTTAAAATTGCTTAAAATGACAAATTTTGGAAAATTTATACAATTTTGTATTCATTCTTCAATTCGTGGAAATTGCAAATGATAGCCTGGATTTCTTTTTTCCTTTTTTTTTTAAATTAAATTTTAAAGAATATTTAATAAGATTTCCAAATTTAAAAAAAAAGAATCTGGATTTTTTTTACTTTTGCAACATTTTCTAAAAAAATTTTGGGAAAGTTCGAGTTCCAAGATAATAAAATTATTATTACATTCCTGGAAAATTTTACAATAATATTTTTTAAACATATTTTTAAGCAGATATTTAAAAAGATTTCAAAACAAATTTTAATGTATAAATTAATGTTTCTAGCCGAAAATTGCTTAAAATGACGTAGTTAGGAAAACTTATACATTTTTATATTCATTCTGAAATTCATAGCATTGAAAATGATAGCGTGTATTTAAAAAAAAAAATATTTTAACTGTACAATGTATAAAAGATAAAAATTGAAAATTTGCAGTTTAACGGCTTTCAATTAAAAAAATTTCAATTGAAAAGTTTTTAAAACTTTCATTTTATAGGCGAAAATTACTGAGCGTTTGAATTAACATGTTTAAAGCTTTAATTTGAAAAGTTTAAAATTCAAAAGTATTCCACTTTGAGTGTTTTAATTTGCGGTTTAGTTTTGATAACTTCAAAAGAAAAAATTTTTATTTTCAAGAGTTCAAATCTTTAAATTTCAGTGATCGTGATCAATTCTTTCCCAGCAATTGTTCAATTTTGATTTGCAGTCAAAAAGTGGTTCTTTTTCGACCTAGGATAAGAAATATTAAAAATATTGCAACGACATAATTTTAAATGACATATTGCTACACATTTGGAAAAAAACTTCAAACGTAAGGTTTTTTTTTTTTAAATAACGATTATTCATTCTTGTCTTTAAATATTCTACCATTCCTTTAAAATTGAAACATAGACGCTTTTTTGTAATATCGATCATGTACAAATTCTAATTTAAAATTGTCTCATTGAAATATTCTAAATATTTGTCATCCAGGTTGAAAAAGAATAACTTTTTGGCTGCAAAAGCTGTAAATTCCTGTAGATTCTTGTAGAAAATTAAAACTACAATAAAATACAACAATGTATAACAACAAAAAAAGTACAAAATTTGAAACAATAAGAGAAAAAAATTGTACTTTCCAGTAATTTTTGTTGTAATTTATTGTATCTATTTGTAGATTCCTGTGAAAATGGTTTTAGTTTTCTGTACTTTTTGGTAAAAATTTTCCACCAGGGTTCTTGGGCATTTAAGAACTCTAATCGGTCATTACGATCCCCGAAGACAATACAGATTTGCTAAATTTGATTAAATAATTTTTCAGATGCGTGCAGGACAACGTGAGCTCGCAGCGCTCCTACTTCGTGAAACCGCCGCTCTCGAGCGTCACCCTCTTCTTCAAGAACAAGGAGATGGAGAAAGAATATCGAGAAAACGCTCACAAGGCCTCTGAGGGATTCGGCGGCAATCCTCCAACTTTGGCGACTTCCCGCTTCAACACCTACTTCGATATCCTCATATCCGCACTCGTTTATTCCGCAATAACCGTCTCACTCTTCCTCCTCTGCACGCCATCAGTTTACTTCATCGTCTTCTTCGTGATCGCGACTTTAATCCAGGCCTTTGCCGTATTCCTCTGCGTCCGGCAACTCCTCGATCCGAGCACGATGCACGCGACCTTCGCCCACCGGATCTTCAAATTCTTCTCCCGATGGTATCCTTGGCACGTCTGCGGCGCCGTTTTAGTCGCCCTGCCAATCGTCTCCATCCTCATGAACTTCACCTGCAATTTCCGCTCGGGTTTCACCAATTTCGAATATTACTACAGCTACATCATCTTCGTGGGCCTCGTCCACTTCTGCAACTTCACCCAGCTCAACTGCTGGATGAAGAATCTCCTCGTGACTCTCACGGGAATTTTGTTCATTTGCCTCGTCGCGAGCCACGTTTCACTCTACAAGAATCAATCCACAAATGTCGATTTTAGAAGGAGTAACGTTGATTCTCCGAGTTTGGTCAATTCCTCGAGAATCGGGGAGTTTACGGAGAGGATTCTGTTTGAGAATCGAAGCCTCCTCGTGATTCCGATCGGTGCTTCTGAACCGATCGAAAGATTGGCAAACCAGGGTGAGAAATTTGACGAGAGAGAAAAGCCGATGAGGATTTTCAGGGGAAGTGAGAGGAAGAAGATTTACAATCAGAGGCTCTACAACTCGGAGATTTTTTTAGACATGGTGCTCTTGCTGCTCCTGGTTTGGTTCTTGAATCGGGAGTTTGAAATTAGTTATAGATTGAGTTTTCACGGGAATGCGGTCGCTGCGAGAGATAAAGCGAGGGTCCAGAGTATGAAGAATCAAGCGGATTGGTTGCTGCATAATATCATACCGAAATATGTCGCTGATCAGCTGAAAACGACGGCTAAGTACTCGCAGAATCACAAGGCTGTTGGGATTATTTTCGCGAGTATCGTCAATTTTAACGAGTTGTATGATGAATCTTATCTGGGCGGAAAAGAATATTTGAGAGTGCTGAACGAATTGATTGGAGATTTTGATGAACTTCTGGAGAAACCGGATTATGCGAATGTTGAGAAGATCAAGACGATTGGAAGCACTTTTATGGCTGCGAGCGGTCTTAATCCACAGGTGGGTTTATTTGATTTTTCATATTTATTTTGATATATTCTTAGATTTGTCTGATTATCTCAGTTTACTCTAATTAAATTATAATTATCATTGTTCAAGAGTTCTTATTTTTATTGACATTAGATAGTAGTTGTTCTCATGCATCGAAAAAGTTTTTATTATAATAAGGAACTAAGAATATATTTCATATATATTTATATATAATATATTTCAACCAAATAAGATGAAATTTGTACAACAAAAAAAAAAGAAAAAGAATTTTAAAATAAAAAAGACGAATTTTCAACAAATAAAGATTTTTCAGTCATGAAAGAAAAAAAAATCAACTAAATTGTTGAAGCTTAATGTCAAAAGACGTATTTTCTGTACAAAAATTGAATTTTCAACAAAAAAATTAATTTTGAACATAATCCCTGGTGGAAAAATTGTTACTAAAAAATACAGAAAACTACTTTCGCAGGAATCTACAAATAAATACAATAAATTACAACCAAAATTATAGGACAGTACAACTTTTTACCGTTGATGAAACGAATTTGGTACCTTTTTTTGTATTTTTTTGTACATTGTTGTATTTTATTGTAGCTTTTATTTTGTACAAGAATCTACAGGAATTTACAGCTTTTGCAGCCAAAAAGTTGTTCTTTTTCGATCTAGGATGAAAAATATTTAGAACATTTTTAAAATTTTAAAGGAATTGTAGAATATTCAAGACAAGAATAAATAATCGTTATTAAAAAAAAACCTTGCGTTTGAAGTTTAAAAAAAAAATAAATATATATATATATATATGTAGTAATCGATTGGACACAATATATGTCATTTGCAATTATGTCATTGCAATATTTTTAATATTTCTTATTCTAGGTCGAAAAAGAACCACTTTTTGACTGCGAATAAAAATTGAACAATTGAGAAAGAATTGACCACGGTCATTGAAATTAAAAGATTCGAACTCTTGACATTAATTTTTTAAATTTGAAGTTATAAAAACTGAGCCGCAAATTAAAAGACTCAAAGTGGAATACTTTTGAATTTTAAACTTTTCAAATTAAAGCTTAAAAAATGTTAATTTAAACGCTCAGTAATTTTCGCGCATAAAATGAAAGCTGTAAAAATTTTTAAATTGAAACTTTAAAAATTAAAAACCGTTAAACTGCAAAATTTCAATTTTTAACTTTTATACATTGTACAGTTAAAATAGTAAAAAAAAATCCACGCTATCATTTTCAATTATATGAATTGAAGAATGAATAAAAAAATGTATAAATTTTCGAAATTATGTCATTTTAAGTAATTTTAAGCTGGAAACATTAATTTATACATTAAAATTTGTTTTTAAATCTTTTTAAATATTTGCTTAAAAATAGGTTTAAAAAAAATAATTGTAAAATTTTCCAGGAATGTAATAGTAGTTTTATTATCTTGGAAATCGAACTTTCCCAAAAATTTTGGAAAATCTTGCAAAAGTAAAGAAATTACCTTAAAATCATGTATATTTTTTTTGAAAATTTTGGAAATCTTATTAAATATTCTTTTTAAATTAATTTTTCAAAAGAAAAGGAATCCACGCTATCATTTTCAGTGCTACGAATTGAATAATGTATACAAATGTATAAATTTTGCAAAACATGTCATTTTAAGCAATTTTAAGGTAGAAACATTAATTTATACATTAAAATTTGTTAAAAAATTTTTTTTAAATATTTAATTAAAAATATGTTAATAAAAAATAATTTTAAAATTTTCTAAGAATGTAATAATAATTTCATTATCTTGGAACTCGAAATTTCCAAAAAAATTTTGAGAAAATCTTGCAAAAGTAAAAAAATTACCTTAAAAACATCCATATTCTTTTTTAAAAATTTTGGAAATCTTATTAAATATTCTTTTAAAATTAATTTTTCAAAAAAAAAGGAATCCACGCTATCATTTTCAGTGCTACGAATTGAAT
>CAKNYM010035854.1:681-14536 GCA_932195095.1 Andricus curvator
CTACTTAGGATGGAACGGAACCTTATAATGTTAACTTAGCAGGAATCTCCATGAACAACCACACTGTTTTACCTACTTGGAATGGAACAGAACCTAAAAATTACCGGCCTCTCTGTTTTACTGATCAATGCTCACTTAGCACGGAACTGAACCTTATAATGTTAACTTAGCAGGAATCACCGTTACCAACCGCAATGATTTACCGACTACACGTAACTTAGCACGGAACTGAACCCCTCCCTTTGTTGGTGACCCCATCTGTTGGTGTCGGTAACTTTGTCGGTGCCGGTAACTAGCGACGGTGGTGCCATCTGTTGGAGTCGGTAACATAGCACGGAACAGAACCATCCCTTAGTCGGTGGCGCCATCTGTTGGTGTCATTAACTAGCGACGGTGGCGCCATCTGTTGGAGTCGGTAACTTAGCACGGAACAGAACCATCCCTTAGTCGGTGGCGCCATCTGTTGGAGTCGGTAACTTAGCACGGAACAGAACCATCCCTTAGTCGGTGGCGCCATCTGTTGGTGTCGGTAACTTGCGACAGTGGCGCCATCTCTCGGTGACTGTTCTCGCACCGGCACAGCCCTACTACTAAACAACCACCGCAGGGTCCCACTAAGAGCAACTGCCATCCAAAAAATGTCAATAGCCCCCAGTAGCACCGCGGTAAATCACACCCACGGCCACGTCTCACAACCGTGAGATGGGTGGTCATAGGCAACGACGAAATCACAACGACAGGCCGGCGAAACCCTCGTGTGTCTTAAGGACACGAAGCGACCCAAGGATGACAGCTTTCTGCATCCATCTCGCAAGTGCCTTGGCATATTTTTGGCACGCGGGTATGGCTTTAAGGTTACGAACCAGTGATAGTTTCGCACCTCCGAGAGCACCTATCACAAGGACAATTACTTGTACCGAATATTTTGGGTACAGTCGTTGTAGCTCTCTTTTAAGGTCTTGATACCTCTCCTCTTTTTCTTTCTCCTTTGCAGTGATGTTGTATTCGGACGGAGCCGAGAATTCGATTACGAATATAGTTCGTTTCTCGAAGTCTTGGAGAACAATGTCAGGCCTCGAGTGCGCAACGGAGACTGCTGCCCGAAAATCGTAGTTCCAGAAAATTTGGCACTTCTCGTTTCGGACAATCGACTCTATCTCCCTTGGAGCGTTCGGCAGGGCAGGGTCGCGGCCAACGCCGTAAGAGCGACAAAGATAGTAAGAAAGCACTCTTAGGGCCGCATTATGTCTGTAGATATACGTCGTTCGCGCGTTGGTCGGACACACTGATAGTATGTGTTCTAGGTACTCAGCGTGTGCATGACACGCTCTGCACCTATCACTGGGAACTACTTGACATAAAATGCGCTCACGGTATGCTAAGGTGGAAATGACACCGTCCTGGTTGCGAAAATAAAACCCTCTGTACCTGAATTAAGCCCTGATGAAGATGATATATATATATATATATATATATATATATAATTTTTATTTTTTAATTGCAGGTATTATGTTTGATTTTTTCAACTAGAATAAGAAGAGAAAGGAAAAAGTGAGAGGTTGGTTTTGATTGACTTTTTCTCCCTCTTTTTTCATTTGGTTATTTTTGTCTCTAATCAGGAGCCGAAAAGTGAGGTAGTTTGGAAGACCGTTTTTTTTTATTGTGAATCTTTTTCATGCTCATTTTTCATAAATTTATTCATGATAAAATAGATTTCTTTTCGATCTTAATTTAAAAAATATATATATTTTCTCATTGTTTCAGATTTTTAACAACAATAAAATCTACCATACTACTGTGATCTCGCGATCTTTAATATTAATTTCTCGGTACCGAATTCTTTTTTTGTATTAAACAGTTTTTATTCTAATTCAGCATCCCCATATCTCATGAGACAAATTTTATTGTTGCAAACAATTTAAATTTGAATCACTATTCAACGTTTGTCTCATCTTAAAATAGTGAGTTCGATTTTGCATTTGATATATTATTACGATGTTTTAACTATTTTTATTTACATATCAGTTATGTAAATGAATGTTCGGTTTTAAATAAACTGAGATGATAATAAAATAAAATAAAATATTCCAAAAATTTCATTCGAAAACATTTTTTCAAGCCTTAATTTTCACTAGGAATCTGTATTATCATCGGAGATGGTAACGATGGATCCGAAGAGAAATCCTTTCACACACACTGTGAAAATGGAAATCTATAATATCGATCAAAGTTATATCCTCTAATACAGAAAATATTTAACGTCCTCAGATTAGATGGAGCTATAAATAGTTGTATTTTATTACTCTCCCTTTTACGGGTATAAGGGCTCCGTTCCCTTTACATCTTTTACAATTTCACTTAACCACTATGCCTTATGCTTATCTTAATCTAGAATCGTTTCGCCTTTTTATTATTTACAAGTTCTTAACTATTATCTTACTAGCTAATTACTATTATCTAGCAAATGCGCGAGACCTTCCAGGGCTTCCGTTTCCTCTTACCATTACTCTTCAAGCTTTTAAAAGACACGCAACACTAATTTTCCATATCCATATTTGAATTTTGATTTTCTCCCCTTCCATGCATTCTCTCTTCCCTTCTCTCTTCCAAGCTCTTAACCCACTTTTCCCCTTGGCCACAACCGCTCAGTATCCACCTAACTTTATCTACCACGCTTTTTCCCCCTTCCTCTTCCCCTGTACACCTCTCCAACACGTGCTCCCAAGATTTCCTTTCATACCCACATACCCTACACACTTTCATTTCTTCACTCATCCAATATTTACACTCATTCATACCTTCTCCCATTCTGAAACGTATCATCCTGGATCACCTGCACTACTTTTTTAATTTCCCTAGATATTCTGGGACCCCTTCCATCTTGATGAATCTATACCATTTATTATACTTTGACTCCATAATCTTTTCCCACCTTTCCTCTTCCTGATTTTTACTCATTTCCCCCTCTACTACCTGCCACTACCTCCCCTCGTCACACATTCTCCATTCTCTTCTAACTTTCCATCTCTCCTCCTCCCATCTTGAAAGTCCCGTGTTTCCTCTCCTCTCTCAATCTAATATTTCCTGCAGGCATGCTTGTGCAACTTTGCTACCCTTACCACTCTTAAGTTTCTCTTCAAAATTCCATACCCTTTTCCTCTGCCTTATCACCAATTTCTCTCTAGATAGCTGGGATTTCACTCCAGCGGAGTGAAAGAAGAAGATCTTTTTTCTGAATAAATTCAATTTAAAAATCCTTAATTTTCAATAATACAAAATATGAACTTTTTAAAAATTGTAATTTTAATCATTTTATAATAATACATATAAATTACTAATGATAATTTACTGTGTGAGTTAATGATTCTAAGCAAAATATTTTTCCCAAGCTCGTTACAAAATATTAGATGTCATCTGTAAGAGATTAAATACAAAAATTTTAGGTAAGCATTTATTATAATTTCTTAGCTGGCCACGTTTTTCCCAGAGAAACCGCTTGACCAAGAGTTTGTCAGAAAAATCTAAGCGGTTCCGTAGCTCACTTGACTAACGCGTGCGCTAGATTTAGGTTTTAGGACAGGTTTTACGTATAAGTTAGGTAGGGTTCGATTCCCCAGCGGGGGCGATTTTTCAAAGCGTTTGAGCGTGCGATCATATGTTTAAGCCTCTGTGCATGCAATTGTGTAAGAATAATCGTAAATTAAATGCAGTGATCATATATAAAATAATTTTTTTCTTTTCAAATCGATCGACATTTGAGATCATTTTTGTTGTCGAATGTTTCGAGCTAATCTATTTATAAATCGTGTATAGAATGCGTGCAGTGCATATATACACTGAAAAAAATAGTTGGTTGGGACAACTAATAAAGTAGTAGAGCCAACTACTTTAGTTTTTAATATATGCCGCTACTATTTAACTGATTGGGGCTGCTACTTTTATTCGCAAGATTGGTAGTAGTTGTCCTTACTACTTTACTTTTTGTGGCGACAAATTTCGATGGTACATACTATTTTCAGGTAGTAAGCCTTACCACTTTAATTAGTAAGTCTTGCAATTAAATTAGTTAGTCTTACAAATAAGCTAGTTGATCTCACTACTTAAAGTAGTAATCCTCACTATTACAATTATTAAGTTTTACTATTTAAAATAGTAGTCCTGACTATCAAAATTAGTGAGTTTCACTATTTAAATTAGTAATCCTTACTATTGAAACTAGAAAATTTTACTATTAAAATTACTGGCTCGTGGACTATTGCGAAGTTAGTACTTCTAAATATTGAAATTATAGTAAATTTTACTATAATTTCTCTATAGTGAACACAAGAGCGTCCTCAGGACTTCCTATAGAGACCAGGTCCTGATAAGACGTCATGTCAAAATACACCCTCATGCCCATTGCAAAGATATTATAAACGTAGATGCGGTGCGGGCTTAGTTACCCGCGATAAATATAGACGGCGCGTCCGGCGAAAATTGTCAGTTCCCCTCTACTCTCCACTAATCCCCGATAGCACCCATCGATATAGTTTTCCAACAGCCACTTGGAGCGCTGTAAGTAACTCTCATCATACTCCTTGAAGTGCACTGATGGTAACTAGCTCGGACAAGAACCATTCAAATTGAAAATAAATTCCCAATTAAAACATTTTTACAATTTTATAAATCTTTTAAAATGTTTTGATATATTTTTGGGACGACTGAAAAATCCCGAATAATAAAATTCCCGACACTGTAAACTTCCCGAAATTATAAAATTGCCGAAATCTGAAAATTCCGAAGAATACAATTCTGGACAGTTTACAATATTACCGAATTTGAAAATTCCCGAATAATAAAATTTCAGTTAGAATATTGTCGAATAATAAAACATACAAACTAGAAAATTCCCGAAATTAAACAATTAAGAAAATGGTTTTTTAATAAATATTATTTATTTATTAAAAATACAATAATAAAATATTTTTATCATAGATTTTTTTTTAATGTTTAATTTTTATAAAATTATTGTTTGAATTTAAAATAATAATCATTGTATAAAAATGTTATAAAAAATAAAATTAAAAACACGTGCGCTGCGAACAAAACAAACTTTGCAGGCTTTAATTCAGCACTGACTTATCTCGAAGTTTATTTTAATTTTAATTTTTAAAAATTAATAATTCGATTTTTGAGAACGTTTTTTGTGACTTTTAAAAAATACAATGCACATTCTCAAACAACATTTTTTATACCAGAAATTTTTTTTTCCAATTATTGTTTTTTTAAATTCAAACAATATTACATAAACATAATTAAAAAATGTATGTATTTCTGGATGAAAAATTGTGTTTGAAAATGTGCATAGTATTTAAGAAAAATACGAAAAACGT
Organism: Andricus curvator; assembly: GCA_932195095.1. Taxonomy (NCBI): domain Eukaryota; kingdom Metazoa; phylum Arthropoda; class Insecta; order Hymenoptera; family Cynipidae; genus Andricus; species Andricus curvator. The sequence goes on from CAKNYM010035854.1 coordinate 6,054, forward strand.
TCTCAAAAATTGAATTTTAAATTTAAAAAAAGAAATAAACAAAATTAATTCCGATACAAATCGGTGCTGAATTGAATCCTGCAAATTTGTTTGAAAAATGCTATTAGGTTTGAAGAAAATTTGGAGAGAACATTTTTTTTTCTTTCAAAGCGCACGTATTTGTTATTTATTTTTTTAATACAATTTTTATACAATTATATTGTTCTTTTAAATTCAAACAATAATTTAAAAAAATTTAATATTAAGAAAATATATTGGATAAAAATATTTGATGATTGTATTTTTAATAAATAAATAATATTTATTGAAAAAAAAAATTTTCATGTTTAAATTTGTGAATTCCATAATTCGGGAATTTTTTGCTTTGGATATTTTCTGTCGGAAATTTTCCAGTTTGGTAATATTATAAACTGTTCGAAATTTTATAATTTCGGGCATTTTATTATTCGAAAATTTACCAATTCGGCAATTTAATAGTGTCGGAGATTTCATTTTTCGGGATTTCTCAGTCATCCCTTTCGGGATTTTTTTATTCGTCCCATATTTTTATACCTTCTTTTAAAATTATGTAATTTTTCAAAATAAAAAGTCAGAATTTAATTTCGAAATCATCAAAAGTATCAATTTTCTTTTAAATTCTTTGAAACCTTTTCAAATTATTTTTGAAATTTTGTCGGAACTTTTAAGTATCTTTTAAAGTGATTCCCATTTTTCCTAAACTTTTTGTAAAATCCTGCGAAAGAAAATTGCCTCAAAAGCTTCCATATTTTTTCCAATTTTGTAAATCTTTTGAAATATTTGAAAATATTTTTAAAAATTCTCCTAAAGTTATGTTCTTTTTCAAAATAAAAAATCTTTTTAAAAAAATTTTGTTACATTTTTAAAAATTTTTGTGAAGCTCCAAATTTTTTTTGTTGGAAACATTCAAAAACCTCCAACTTATTTGAATTTTTCCTAAATTAATAGTTGTTCAACTATTATTTACAAATCAAAATTCAACACTTTTACTTTCAAATTACAAATTTAAAAAATAGAAAAATTATAATTGTAACATTCAAAGTTTAAATTTATCACTCTGAAATTGTGACAATTCAGTTTCGAATTGTTTAGTACTGAAAATTGTTTTGGTTTTTTTAATTTAAAAATTCAAAATTGAATGGATTAAAAGGGGAATATTTTATACTGAAAAAATACTTGAATAAGATTTTGAAATTGAATAAAGGCGTTTATTTATGAACCTATTAATTTGAAGTGATTTTTAAATTAAATATTGTTTATGAACACTCAATCGCATGTTTACATTTGTGTAGCTACTAAGGCTTTCGAATTTTAATTGGTTCAAATTTTAACGTTAAAACATGTAAATTATATTATTTTGAACAGATCCAGAATAGTCTTGTAAAATCAATTACTGTTCAATTTTTAATACTCGAGTTACATTTCAGTTTCTAAAAGCATGAGTTAATTTATATTTACAGCTGATCAATTAAAAAAGTCTTGTTATTTTCCGGTCAAAAAATAGATTTACTTTCATTTCCCGATTTTTCCTGGTCGCGAGTCTAGCTCAATTTAGAACAACTTTCATGTATTTGAAAAATTAATTTTACGGTTCTAACTTCCAGGACAATCATTTTATTTCTTGAAAGATTTTCTACAATTCTCGTGGTTAATTTTTCATTCTAAGAAATGTATGTAAAAATTATACTATTTTTATTTTTACAAACAATATTTTTCTTCAATAAAATTGTTGTAATAAAAGCGTTTTGAAGAGTTTTTTTTTAATCTTTCGAGAAATAAAATAACTATTAATAGATCGACCAAGTTTAATTTTCTTTACAAAATTTTTGTTCAATCTCATTTTTTCCAGTTGTTTTTACTATAGCACAATTTAGGTTTGTATATTTGGGTGAAGGAACAATAATAATGTCAATTTATTCAGAAACAAGCACTTTGAACAAAATTGACCTTGAGTGAACATTAAATATATATTTTTCAATTTTGACAAAACTCAGGTGTTATTTTCTCACAAAAAAAATAATTTGTGGGGGTGCTAAATTATTAAACTAGCTGTGAATTCGATCTCGAGTGTTTCCACTTTTATTGTATTAATAATTATATGGTGCTTATTTCACGAACACTTTGCCTACCGTTGGCAAATGTATTTGCTTCCTCATAGAGGAAGCATTAGTTTTTTTTTTTCAATAATAGACAAACCAAAGTCTTCATTTTGCTCAATTTAAAAATAGAAATTTACAAAAAATACAAAATTACAAAAAAATACAAAAAATTTTTAAATACAAAGACAAATCAGACAAATAAAATGTTGTATTCGAAATGATAATTTTTCAAGCATAACTTCCCTACTCTTCAATAAAATGTATTAATATTATAAGTCAATCGATTCGTCTCGAACCAATGAATCTTTTCTATTCTTGCATCAACTTTGAATTATGTTGAAGAAAAAAGGTTTACCATCAAAAACCTTATTTTAATATATTATGCATTACCATAGCTTCCTTACTCTTCAATAAAATGTATTTACATTATAGGTCAATCGATTCAACTCGAATCAACACATCTTTTCTGTTCTTGCATCAACTTTGAATTATGTTACTGAAAAAAGTTTTGCTATAAAAACCCGATTTTCAAAATATATAACTCACCATAACTTCCCTACTCTTAAATAACATCTATTAATATTATAGGTCAATCGATTCGTCTCGAACCAAGGAATTTTTTATATCCATGCATAAACTTTGAATTATGGTACTGAAAAATGTTTTACTATAAAAAACCGATTTTCAAAAAATTATTAAGTGCTAAAAAAAATGCAATGAATATTTTTATAAATCCTTTGGTCAGTTTCAAGATATTAGTGAGGAAAATAAGCTCTCCAAATTTCATCAATTTATGTGTAACGGTTTTCTAGTTATCGTGTTCACAAAAAAGTGTGACATCCACACATCCACACACACACATCCGGACAATTGCTTAGAACATTGTATTAGACATTTTTACATTAAGGAAGGTTTAATAATTAATTAATTTAATTATTATTAATTATTTAATAATTAAATGAATTTAAAAATTTTGGAAAATGTTACCATTACAAATCATCTTCTATGAGGATGCAAAAATAAATAAAACTTGAAAAAGCACCCTTTTAAAGAGCTTTTGAAACTAAACATTTGTTCAGTTTTTTCAAGCACTCCTAATTTTCAATAGTCCTACTTTTAAATTTATCTAAAGATATGCGGTTTAAGTCGTTCTAAAATAATGATTCAAGTATTAAAAGACGTTCATTTCTAATTCTGAAACTTTAAACGATTTTAATTTATAACTAAATAATTTGAAATGTTTCGATCTAAAATTATCGAACACTTTCAATTCAAAAATTCTTGCATATTTAAATAGCTTCAAATTTCAAATTATTCAATATAGTCTACTTTTTCATGTTTGACCTACAAGTATTCAGTTTTAAAGGTTATAAATTACAATTGTGAAAAACAAGTAAAATATTTTAATTAATTTATGGTTCAAACCAAAAACATTTGTATACTTCAATCTACATGCAGCTGAAAACATTGAATTTAAAATGTGTTGAATTCAAGATATATTTCGAAAAGAAAACTGAAAGTAGAGGATCGACTCTCAAAAGAAGCGACTGAAGTAAGAAAGTATTTTCACATATTTAAAGTTTAAATTTAAACTTTTGACTTTTTCGCGTTGTAGCAATTTCGAATCCCAGAATTAGTTATATTCAACCTAACTTATAACAAAAATTGTAAAAATTGAAACAATAAGCCTGGCTTCTGAAAATGAGGAAATTTTAATGTTAAAATTTAAATTATTAAATTGAAGACTTAAAAATTAAAAAATTTTCAATTAGTGTTTTGTAAATTGTATTAGAATCGTAAAAGAGTATAATTAGTTCGGAATCGAAAGACATACAGCAAAGATATAAAATATATTTGCATACAGCTTAGTTATCCGATCAAAAAGAAATGTTTCAAAAATTTCTTGTTTGCAGAGTTTTAAAATTTTCGGAAGTTTACATTTTTTACATACCTATAGGTATGACCTCTATAGAGATAAAAAAAGATACCGAATTTTTTCTCATTTTAATAACTTATTTTCTGAGGGATAATTCCTATTAAACTCACTCCCGTTTACAAGTGACCGAAATGCACCAGGGAAAAATTCGCCAAGACCCAGGAATACAAATTAGATATACAGCGAATTTAAAATTTTTAAATTTTGATATTTAATGAGATTATCTTTATAACTTGTGATCTCAAAAATTTGCATATAATAATTTTTTTTAAATAAATACTGTAGGAAAAAATCGAAAAGATCCAGGTCTCGAAATTATAATTACAGCAAATTTTCTGTACTTCTAGGGACGACTGAAATATCCCGGAAATAAAATTCCCGACTCTGTAAAACTCCCGAATAATAAAATTTCAAAAATAATAAAATTCCCGAACAGTTTATAATATTACCGAATTTGAAAATTCGCAAATAATAAAATTCCCTACATACAATTGCCGAATTATAAAATATCCGAACTAGAATTTCCATAATTATAAAATTCCAGAACTTGCATAGTTAACAAATTGTTTCTTAATAAATATTATTTATTAAAAATGCGATAATAAAATATTTTCATCAAATAAATTTTTGTTTAATATTTAAAGTTTCTAAAAATTGTTTAAATTTAAAATAAAAATAACCCTACAAAAATTGTATAAAAAACATTAATGTAAAAACACGCGTGTGCTTCAAACGGAAAAAAATTTCTCCCTAAATTTTCTTCGAACCAAACATGATCCAAACCAACTTTGCAGGATTAAAATCAGCACTAATTTATTTCGAAGCTTCTTTTTAATTTTTTAAAAATCAATAATTCGATTTTTGAGAATATTTTTAGTAATTTAAAAAAAAATACTATGTACATTTTCAACCAAAATTTGTTATCCAGAAATATATTTTTTTCAATTATTGTTATTTTAAATTCAAACAATATTTTTTTTTAAACTTCAAATATTAAAAAGATTTTTCTTTGGTATAAATATTTAATTATTTTAATTAAAAGAATCATTTATCAAAGAAAATTTTTTTCAGCACTGCTTCATGATTTATCTCGAAATTTCTTTTTAGTTTTTTTTTTTTTTTTTTAATAAAAAATTCAATTTTTGACAGAAGGTTTTTTATAATTTAAAAAAAAATACTATATAAAAAAACCCATCTGAAGCTTCAGACCGGCAGAAATTCTATTTATTCCTAAATGCAATCAATTTTCGGTTCAGTATAGTAATCAAAATTAAACTCCAAAGTGGTGCTAACTTTTTGGCTTTGGTGAAGGGAAAGAGGGAGTGTGAGAGGAGAAAGGGCGGTGAGTAGAGTGTTAAAGGGCTAAGGAATAAGTGACAGTGAAGGGGTTGGTAGAAGGGTGGTGAATGATATATAATTGTCAAAAGTGGAAGAGAAGGATTTTGACGTTAGGAACGGTTGTGAAAAGTGGTGTGTTTTAACGCGGGGTGAGGGACAGGTGAGCGTGAGGGTTGGATGAATGAGAAGAGACAGTTATTTAAGAGTGGTGAGTTATAGTGTAAGAGATTTTGAGTGATTTTTTAGAGTGGTGGCTTCAGATCTAGATTGGACGATTTGCATGGGGGATTGAAAGCGAGGGAAAAGAAAACGTGACGTAGGAAAGAATATGCGGCAGAATGCTGGTTACACGAAGTCCAGAAAGGACAGAGAGAGGGCAGCAGGAGCCGGATACAGAGAGAGGGTCGAGAATTAGCAGCGAATGTAGGCAAGAGAATGAGGCGAGCGCGAACATCGAAGGTAGCATTGGCAGCAATGAAAGTAGTGTTGAGGCAGAGGTATTCGTAAAGCTCGAAAGGGGGGTGGGGGGAAGAGACGGTAGCAAGCAAACGAGGCAGACCGACGAACCTGCAAAGGCTACAAAGAGCGCACAGTTTAAACAGTACGAACGCGAAGGGCTTTTTTGATAAGTGGCGACAACCAGCGACCACGAGTAGCGAAGGGGAGCAGTCGGAGGATAATAAAAGGGTTAGAGAACAGTTAGATGAGGAATACGAAAATGAGAAAGCGCTCAAGAAGATTAGGCAGAGAACACCACCTGAAAGGAGGTCAGGTGGGAGTAGTTTAGAAGGCCTCGAGAAACTCATCAGAGGCCTCAGAGAAAAAACCTGGAAAGGTTTTGACAGAGCGAGGACGCATAGGGTAGAAGTCAGGGAGGAAGTGATGATAAGAAACTGCAGGAAGAAAATGAGAGAATGCGCATAAGGCTGAATGAAATAGAAGTAAGACTAGAAGGAGAAGAGAAAATGAAAAGAAAGCGAAACATAGTAATTAAAGGAATGACAGTAGAAAGCGACTCGGAAAAGGAAGAAGTGGAGAAGCTGATGAATGATATTGGGGCTCAGGTGAGAGTGGAGGCAGTGAAGGTACTGGGGAGAAAGACAGAAGGGAATAGTATATTACACTACACGGGCCGAAAGTTCATGACGCGCAGGACCGAGATTTCAACTTTCGGCCCGCGTAGTGTATACGATTTTTCTTCATAGCCGGTCGAAAGTACGTTATTAATTTTACTTGAAGGGGAAGTGACTTTTATAGGGAAAGGGGAGACAGTGATTGATTACATTCTAGCAGAAGAAAGAATAAGGAAGAGAATGGATCAAATGGAAGTAGGTAATGAAATAGGCTCAGAACACTTCCCGCTAATAGCGACATTGAAATGCTCAGGATGGAAGCGGCATAGCGAAAAAAGGGTAAGAACTGGCGAAAGGAAAGTAAAAATGGATAGATGGGGGGAAGATAAATTGAGAGAATTTAAAGAAAGAATGGAGAACGAGGAGATTAGAGGAATGGAAGGGGAAGACGTGGACACGCGCCTTGAAAAGATAAAAGAACTAACCGAGAGGATAAAGGAAGAAGTAAGGCCAAGAGAAGAGGAGGAAGGAATAAAGAGGGGATGGTGGGACGTAGAATGTAAGGAGAGTAAAGATAGAATGAAGGAAAATGTAAAAAAGTGGAGAAAAGGGGAGATAGGAAAACAGGAATATAATAGGAGAAAGAGAGAACATGAAAGATTGTTAAGTGATAAAAGGCAGTTAGAGAAAAGTAGGTATATGGAAGAGGTGGAAAAATCAATCAGGGAAGGGAGGCAATGGGAGGTGATCAATAGGGAACGAGGAGGAAGGAAGGGCATCAATGAGGAAATCGAGATGGATGAGTGGACCCAGTACTTTAAGCGACTGTTGGGAGGAGTGGAAAATAAGGTGTTAGGTGAAAAGAGGAAGGTAATAGAAGGGGCAGATGATAGCAATAATGGGATAAGTAGGGAGGAATTAAATGGAGCGATAGGGAGGCTCAAAAGAAACAAGGCAACAGGTGAGGACGACATTGAGAACGAGGCTTTGAGTTTTGGAGGAGAAGGGGTGAGAAAGGAATTGTGGGAGGTATGCAAAAAGGTTTGGAGAGGAGAGGGATGGCCTAAGGAATGGAGGACAGGGTTAGTGGTGCCGATAATTAAGAAAGGAGAGGGCAAGAAGGTGGAGGGGTATAGGGGAATCACACTTATGTCGGTGGGCTACAAAGTATATAAAGAGATTCTCAGAAAGAGATTAGAAACGGAGGTGGAAGAGAAAGGGATTATTCCACACAATCAGACGGGCTTCAGGAAAGGGATGGGAACAGGAGACAACATCTACGTACTGAATTATCTAGTGAATAGGAACTTAGGGAGGAAGAAAGGGAAGTTAGTGGCCTTATTTGTAGACTTTAAAGCGGCATTTGACTCGGTAAACAGGAAGGTGTTATGGCAGGTGATGAAAGAGAAGGAGGTGGACGAAGAGTTGGTCGAGAGGATAAAGGAGATATTCGAAGAGACTAAGATAAGGGTGAGGATTGGGAAACAAAAAGGGGAGATATTTTGGAGTGGAACGAGGCTCAGGCAAGGGTGCCCATTGAGCCCACTACTATTCAGTCTCTTGTTGGCAGATCTAGAGGAGAAACTGGAGAAGAAAGGAAAAGGGGAAACGGCTTTGGGAAATAGCAAGGTATATTCCTTAGCGTATGCAGACGATACAGTCTTATTAGCGGACGACGAGAGAGGGATGAGTCTCATAATGAGAGTCTTCGAGGAATATGTGAGAATTAAAGACTTAACGGTAAATGTAAATAAGACGAAGGTGATGATGTTTAGGAAGAGAAGGACAAAGGTAGAATATGAATGGAAGTTGTGCGGGGAGAAAGTGGAACAGGTCGAGGAATTTAGTTACCTAGGCTTCTGGTTTGAGTCGAAAGGAGGGGTTGAACTGCAGGTGAGGAGAAGGATAGAATGTGCGACTAAAGTAATGGGGCAGGTGTGGGGTATAGGGAAGAGAAGGTTTAAAGATGATTGGAAAATGAGACTGTGGATGTTTGATGCGTTGGTATGGTCAGTCCTA
>CAKNYM010035855.1:0-19184 GCA_932195095.1 Andricus curvator
TCCCATAGACTAAGATCGGAAACTATTCACCGGGTCTTTCCAGCTTTTTAGAGTTGAGTTCTATTGCGTGGGTGGGTTTGATGGGGTATTAGGTGTACATTATATAGCCTAAGGTTCCTCTGAAATAATAATAAACACAATAACATTGCATTTTGTGGAAAATGCTTATTTTTGCTAATTACAAATTTGGAAAATCTTTACCAAATCTTCTTTAGCTATATGTAAATTATTTCTTCTGTGTGGGTGGTGTGAAGAGAATGTTATAAGATGAACTCAGAATTAGGAGAAAATGTGGAAAGTTTTATTTATCTATTTTATCAGTCAGTATTTTGCGATGAATATATTTTTCCTTTTTTTTCTTATATTTTTTTAAGATATTATTTATTTGTTATGTTTTTTAAATAATATATTATAACTTACTAAGAATTATTACTCCTACATATGTTTAATGCTTTTTCTATTTTGAATATGGCGCCAGAAGTCTTTTTAAATAGATTTGGTGATCGATCGAGATACCACGCGGCGCTGATTGTATTGTTTCTGTTTATTTTTTGTCGGCGTTATTTTGTTAATTTTTTAATATTTATCGCGAGTGTTGACGTTTCGGAGGGACTTTCCCCCTCAAATAGGGATATCTGCTTTCTGTGGGGGAAAAATTGTCCCCTGACATCCTTTCGGTGCGCCAGCATTCGAAATCAATTTTTTAAGGTGAGTTTTGTAGGTTAGATTACCCCCTACATGAGCCTTAATGTAAAAGATGAATTATCAGCGTAAAAAAATAGTATAGGTGACATGTCAGACAAACAATATTTTTATTTTGAATGAGAAATAGTCAAATTCAACCAAAAAGGAGACATGTTCAAAAAAACGGTTTAATTTTCAACCAAATAGTAGAATTTTCCACCAAAATAGATGAATTTTTCACCATAAATATAATAATAGAATTCTCATCCAAATAAGAAGACCCCGAGTGCAATATCACTACTTGAAACATTTTGAACGTAAAACAATTTTCAACCAAGAAAGATGAATTTTCAATTAGAAAGATGACTCTTTAAGAAAATATTTACATTTTCAGCAATGTTATTGGAATTGAAAGAAAATAGTTAAATTTTTATGTTAAACCGTTAAGTTTTCAACGTACAAAGATGAATGCTCAAAGAAATGGTAGCCACGAAAACAATTCAAGTTCAACCAAAAACCAAATAGTCGAATGTTCAAGCCAAAAGTTGAATTATTTGGTTCAAAATTCATTTTATTAATTAATGATTGAACTATTTTGTTCAAAAATCTTTCATTTTTGTGGACATTAATTTGTTTTCTGAAAACTAAGTTTTTCCATTTTTAGGTAACAGTTGATCGTGTTTCTTTGAAAATTCAACTAATTTATCTTGATTTTATATATTATATTATATATATTATAAAAACTTTATTTCCTGGCAAATAAATCTTCTTGATTGAAAATACAACTACTTCGTTCAAAGTTACAAGTTCTTGAGTAACACTTAATGTTACGAGTTGAAGATCCCTTTCTTTGGTCAAAAAGTTTAACTATTGTGTTGGAAATTATTTTTTTCTGGTGTAGATAAATTCTTGAATTGCAAATGTACCTATTTTATTTTTGGTTGAAAAGCGATTGTTTTAGTTATAAATTCAACTATTAGTATGAAAATGAATTTCTTTGTTGAAAATTAATATTTTTGGTCGCAAATTCATCTATTTTAGTAAAAAGTTTAACGATTTTGTTAAAAATGTAAGTTTATACTGCTAAAAAATTGAACTATTTGGTAGATAATGATTGTTGTTTGTTGAAAATCAATGTTTCTGTTACAACATTCATCATTTTAGTGCAAATTGAATTATTTCTTTGTGACTTACATTTTTATCGAAAATTCACATTTTCGGGTTGAAAATGCGACTGTTTTATAGAAAAATCGTCTACTTGGCTTACAAATTCAAGAATTTTGTTTAACATTCAACTACTTGGTTGAAAAGTTAACTTTTTGGTTGAAACTTTGTTTGGGTACAGTATTAATCTTTTATTTTAAAAACTCTTCCGTTTGGTTGAAGATTCAACTATTCTGTTAGAAATTCGTCTGTTTTGTTAAACTAAACCGGTCGAAAATTCATTTTTCAAAGTAATTTATTATACTGAAAATTGCAATATTCCATTTTTGATAGAAAACTTTTTTTTTAGTTGAAAACTCAACAATTTGGTTCGACATTCATGTATTTTTATAATAATTCGTAGTTTTGTCAAAAAATTATTCTTATTGGTTAGGAAACCATATCTGTGGTTGAAAATCAAACTATTTGGTTTCTTAATGTTTAACTTTTGTTGAATTTTTTTTTTAAGATTCATCATTTAAGTTGAAAATCAATATCTGCATGTTATGGAAAATTGCGTTTTTTACTGAGAACTTATTTTTGAAGATGCTGAAAACCATTGATGCTGCCTGACGGTGAACACCTATCTGTGAGCAAGAGTACGCGGCCGCCAGTGGTGAAATCGAACACGATTTCTCACATTGGTTCACATCTGCTGGCCTAATCGTTTGCTACGTGTTCACGTGGTCTGCTCGAATACAGGAATGCCTAGTTTTCGAGCCACGACCATTCACTCTCTGCTCACCACACGACTTTTCCTACCTCGGGTAGCGCGAAGGGACCTTTTAGTTAGTAACAGTGGGAAAATATGAACAGGCGAGGAGTGCGTCAGGAACGAATCGAGTGTTCACCCAGCATTTCGCTCCCAATCCCTGGATCAGTCTCCAACCCCCGTAATGAGTCTCATTGAAATCATTCAGTTTAATAAATTTGATCAAATTTGGGCCATTCGGATCAAAATTGCCGAATTTTTCCATTTTTACTTGAAATTCATGATCATAAGCCCGGTCAGAACGCCTAAAAGTTTCGAGCAAGCCGTTCGGGTTCTCGAACGTTCTGATTTCTCGAATGTTCGAGCTAGCTTAAACACAACTCGGCTTAACTTGCAAAAAAAATCAGTTTCGGCTTTGCTCAAAGTTTCGGGCATTTTGCACACCGCTAATGGAAACTGTTCGACTAGAAAATTAAGACAGTTTCTATCGTAAAACCATGTAATTTTAAAACAGTTCGTGACTCCACAACGTATAACCATGCATTATTACGTCCGACGACTGTAAATCCACATCCTAAGAGAATGCGATTTTACCGACAGCAATCTGCTTTTACAACTTGAGGCGTGGCGATTTTGCAGTAAAAAGAAAACTTTCGCATATGGTTCACTGATCTCTATAACTCTAAATTGGACACATAGTGGACGCGAGTGATGAGAATTGACGCCGTATTTGTTCAGACGAAATTTCTTCAGTGTTCCACGGTCTCTCCTATTCTTTCGTATGGAACAATCTTTCTTGCAGTCACGACCGCCATATTTGTTGAGAAGAAATTCCAAAATTCTTCCACAGTTCAATTCTTATCACTCATGTGCATTGCATGTATGTCCAATCCAGGCGTATATGGGTGAAAATAAAAAAATCAACGCATTTCACTCAGAAACTTTTTGTTGAAAAAGGTATTTTTTATTCAAGTAAAACATTTTTTTTCATTAGTCCTAACCCTAATTATGCTCAAAATATGTGAGAAGTTGTAGGCTCCGAAAGCTACGATCATGGTTCCTTAAAGCAACCAATCCCGACGCAACTGGAACGTGTACGTCATACGCTTCTGCTCCTTCTGTCCTAGAAGGTAAGCAAGAGCGGGAAATTCACGCGAGATAACATCGGGCTACACTGTTCCTTGGAGTCAGGTCTCTAGCCGCGGATGATCTTACGCGGCAGACAGGACAGTTGGAGGTGAAGGTTTCACCTCTGGATACTTTTTTAGAGCTACCAATTTTTGTAGAATGTTATGAGGAACAGTGTTGACGGACCAGATGAAGTGATCCCAGAAGAACAGCCTTTTGCATCCGGTCCGCGATGGAATGAGCCTGACGCTGGCAAGCAAGAATCTTGTTGAGTTGGCTAATAAATGAAGCTTTCATACCTCCAAGACAGCCGATTATGAGAACTAAAAGATGGACTTTGAAGCCTTGGTAGAGCCTGCTCAGCTCGAAAAGAAGTGCTTGATATTTCGCCCGTTTCTCTTCCTCCTTTGCCGTGATATTACCATCGGCTGGTGCCAAGAATTCAATCACGTAAATGATCTTGTTCTTCAGATCTTGGAGAACAATATCAGGCTTCGTAGCACTGATACGTTGAGTGGTGGAGAATGAGAAATTCCAGTAGATCTTACACTGATCATTCTCCACAACGGACTCGAAATCCCCCTGGGCGTATGGCAAGACGGGCAACAGATCAACACCATAGAAGTGCCTAAGATGGTAATATAACACTTTTAGAGCCGCATTGTGTCTCTCTATGTGCCCGTAGCGTACATATTTTGAGCATCCACTGAGAACATGTCCAAGTGTTTCTGGCTCTTGCTTGCACGCTCGGCAGTTGGTATCGCCTACAGGTATATTCATTATGCGCTCGCGGTAAACTAAGGTGTCTATAACGCCGTCATGACAGGCAAAAAGAAATCCCTCAGTATCCGATTTTAATCCAGCAGACTTGAGAAATATGTTGGACAGACCCATCGAGAGCTCTTCTCTACGTATAATATCGTAGAATTCACCATGAAGGGGCTTGTCAGCATGTTCTCTTAGTAAAAGCGTATGTTCTGCTTCCTGTACACGACTTTTGAGCACCAAAGGTGTTAGTGATGCTAGGCCATGTGTAGTGTCGCTGGAATCAAATGGGAGGCCAAGCTCCTCTGCAGCCCTATCTGCGGCACGGTATAAAAACGCCGCAGCATTGACGACTTGATGTTGATGTACGAGTCGCATAAGAAAATCTGTGCTATTTAGAACTGAGCAGGCTGTAGCCAGAACCGTTCTGCGGTGAAGACACTCTAAGCTCAGCAAGCCTCTACCCCCTTTATCTCGAGGGAGGTATATTCGAGGTACGGAAGATCTAGGATGATGATTTTGATGGATTGTCATCATCTTGCGTGTGCTTCGGTCAAGTTGCTTCAACTCATCGACGTTCCATTTTACTGCACCAAACGTGTAGAGCAGTATAGGAACGGCCAGCATATTGGTCGCCTGGATCTTATTCTTTCCAGATAATTCGGAAGCCCAAATTTTTCTGAGAATTTGGCGATACCTTTTTCCAAGGGCCGTTTTTAACACACGCACATCCTGGGTTTCCGCTTGCGGTATTCCAAGATATGTATATGTTTCTCCAATACCAAGATGTTGAATGGTATTTCCGCCTATGAGTTGAACATCCTGATCGTGACGCGATGATGTAGTTTCTAATCTTCCTTTGCGTAGGTGGACGCAGGCACACTGGTGCAGTCCGAAGCTCATGCCAATCGCTTTAGAGTACCTATTTACCGCCTCCACAAGGATGTTAAGGTCCTCTTTCGAGGAAGCAAAGAGTTTCAGGTCGTCCATGTATAAAAGGTGGTTGACCTTATATTCTCTTTTGTTCGGCGGGCCACATAGGTATCCAGAGCTTTTGCCTCGGAGCACAATAGATAGAGGCAAGAGGGAGATGCAGAAAAGTATATTAATTATAATTAATAATAATTATGCTCAAAATATTATTATTATTATAAATTACATCAAGTTTAAATTCATTTTTTAAATGATAAATAATAAAATTTGTATTTTAATACTTGTAAAAACTCTGCATAGGTAAGTATAATTTGTGTGAATAGTCGTAGATGCTTCCAATATATGTTAGGATTTATGTTAGCTATTTTTGCAATATTGTATACCATTAAGCCATTTCCCTTTCGGCTAGCCTCAAGGGGTAAGCGTGACACTACCCGATTCGGGTAGTGTTTCTAGGTGGATAGTTACTTGTAGTAAATAACTACAAGTGTGGGCTCACCACACCCACCACCGCCAACAGCAACGCAGTAGTATCAGACGGTCACCCATCCAAGTACTAACCGCGCCCAACACTGCTTAACTTCAGTGATCTAACGGGAACTGGTGTTTCCAGCGTGGTAATAAGCTAAATATAAATAAATACAAGAATGTTAAATAAAAAAATTATCGATGTATCATAATCTAAACTCTCTTTGTGACTAATTGCACTCACATCCCTTAAAATAATTACGTGACAGGGTAACAAAATAATGAACGAAAAAAATCCGTAGGTTAATGTTACTTACCTTCGTTGATTGATAAAGCATTTCAGCCAGAGAAAGAGTCTATCATAAACAACATTTTGTTAAAACAGAATAGTCATAAATATTCGCCTGGTGAATGGTAGTCTTCAGTGCGAAAATGTGTATAACCCGGTGACACCGCACAGTGAGCTTGGATTGAGCTCAACTCTAAAGGGCATGCACCTCTCCTTTTCCTTCTAAAATCATTTCAGTGATGCTTCACGATAATTTTGTGATCAAAAAGAAAAAAATCGCTCGACGGATTGTTGAGTAAACTTATTTTTTTTATTATCATTTGCAGGTTATTATGTATATTTTCATAAAATTAATTCTAAAGCGGTGCTTTTCCGGCTTAAACTCTGTAATTTGGAATCGAAAAAAAGTGTCTAAGCATTAAACATCTTAAGGCATCCGCGACTCATTAAAAATTTCGAAAAAGTGTGAAAAAATGCAGTTTTTATCAGTTTCTTGAATATTTCTCCACTTCTGATCATCCCACTTTTAATTCGTCCCAACAACAATTAAATTGCATTTAATTCCCCGTAAAACTCAAGGAAAAAAATTGTTATCTGATATAGTTTAGAATATATAACCTCCAGAAGTTATATTTTTCTCTAAAATTTGATTTAAGTAAGTTTTTATTATTTTTTAAATTGAAATATAGATTTTTAGACGCTATACAAAGACGATTTTCAAAACCATTGAAATTTGAAACTCCAAATTCTTGAATGATTTACTCGGAATTGGTTAACTCTTTCTAATCACGCTCATTTTCTCTCAATTAAGCAACTTAATATATCAGGATAAAGTTTTTATTTTTTGTTAAAACTAAAAATTGCACTTTTTATAGTGATCCGCAACCGAGCCTGTTCCAATTTTAGGTTCCTGTCACTTTGAGATTATAAAGTTCCGCATTCTATTTCTCGGAACTGGATATTTTTTTTTAATCATGCATTTTTTGTCTTAATTATCGACTAATTATCGACAGCACTTCATGTAGAGGTCATGAATATCAGAATCTGAAAGTGGTCGTTCGATTTTAATGAAACTTGGTGAAATCAAAATTTTGGGAATTACGCCATATTTTAATTTTTGGGTTGAATTTTTTTGGAAGTATCGACATTTCTGGAACCAATATTTGAATTTTGATAAACTGTTGAGGCATTATAGATAAAATTATACATTTTTGAACTATAAAACCTTGAATAAAAAATTTCGAAATTTCACCCGAAAAAAGTTCCAAAATATTTTAGATTTTATTTCCTGTGAAATACCATTCGCTGCGCTGCGCTATCAGTGTCGCCTCTCATAAAGTATAGAATCTGCAAATTTTGTTTTATATTTTTGGAAAATTGTTTTCTCCGTTCATTGTTTACATCACTTTCTACTATAGTTCATTTTCTAGTGTCCGAATGTGAATGTTCCGAAGCCTCCATGTTTTTTTGGTTTTTGTGGCTAATACGTGTTTTTCGCAAGAATGAAAGTACCGTGATACACAGACGTTTTTAGGACATGGATTTACACTCCTTCGTATGTTGGTCAAAGATCTGCGATTTGAAATGTTTAAAAAAATATTTAATATACATAGATAGACACTACAGGGACCACAAAAATGTATGGCAATGAAAAGAGTGTTATATCAAAAGTAGTAACTTTTAATAATTATTACAAGATACAAAGAGAGTTTTAAAGGAAAAATTAGTTTTTTTAGCATTGTTAAAAAAATGAAATAGTTAATAAGTTTTTATTCAGTCTCATAAATTTTGATGCTAATCAAGATATACTAAGGCACATAATTGTATCTTAGAAAAGAGATACTTCTCGTTCGTCTACAGAGCTTGCGTGCTGCTTCACTCCGACCGTAGAGTCATTGATGACACGTACGTTGTGCATCTTTCGCATTTTTGGGATTGGCCGCACTTCTTCCCAATTTTCTTGTAGATTTTCAGCGTTGACTTCTATTTCCTCCTTAGGGATGAAAGCGATCTTCATATTTGGAAACGCATTTTGGGCTGCAGTAGCGAACCATTGGGCCGTTCGCAAAGTTTCACCTAATCTGACCCCTCGCCATACTGCTCCTTTTACAGTTGCTCCTATTCCACCATGCTCGAACGCAAACGCTGATGCGACGCACTTCGGAACACATTTTTGAGTTACTAGACTATTACGTGCGCGCGCAAGCGCGCGCCAACTTTTTGTCTCCATTTTTCTCCTTTACTCAATTTTCGAATCACTATTTGTTCCCTCAAATTTCTTGAACAATCAAATTCTTGCTGAACTTATACTCTAAAAGAATGTATTCAGTGAATCCATGTAACGTAGAATTTACTATTACTAATTATAATAGTAAATGTCGAGATATAATTTGAAGATTTTAAGTGCACGTTATGTAATTTAATATTTTGAAAAAGACATAATTTTTGTACAATGAAATTTGCGGGTACTTTCACGGCCATTTTTTTAAATTTAACATCAATATACATCGCTAAATCATTAACAAATTAATATAGATACATATAATTTAAAAAAATCCTATTCAGCTCTGATTCTCAGTTATCAATATAAAAATCATTGAACATATATTTGCATTGGAATGTTCAAATAAATTTTTATAGAAAAAGAAGAGCGTGTCAGAATACATTGCTAAATAATTAAAACATATGTACATGTCATTTTGAAAATTGAATTGGAATCCTCATTCCACGGGCATTTTTGTAAATCTGTGAATCAAGAAACGTCGCTAAATCATTAAATTATTATCATATTATAACGTTTAAATAATTCAGAAAAATAACAGCGTACGACAAAACACCGTTGAATAATTAAAACATATCCACATATAATTTCGAAAATTGAATTAAGTTACATGCCTCTATTTTTTCGTGGTTATCTCAGCGATATATTAAGTCCCACTTCTCCATGCCTCAGAGAAGTGAATTGAAAAAATTCAAACTCTGATAAATTAAAGCTTGGAATCTGCTCTTTAAAATGAGACCAAGAACATAATGAAATATTTACTTTTTCTCGACTTATAATAAAAAATATGGAAGCATGTCCAAGATGAAAATCAGTTCGTCGAGCGGCAGTCGAATGTCGAATTTAAATGACAATTCGAGAACCAGTAGATATTTTATCATATTCCTAATCTCATTTTAAAGATAATATTTCCAACTTTAATTCCTACAACCTTCCATTTCTTTCATTCCCTTCTCTGAAGCATGCAAAAAGTGTAATATAATAATCGAGAATTGGTCACAAACATTTAAAATAATTATATGATTGAGTATGTGAGCTAAACGGCATAATCATGATAGGATAGGTGCAAATGTCATGAAGGTTAGCATAGTTAGTACATCCTTTCATGGGAATGCATAAGACTTTTTTTTTTAAATATTCTAAACGTAAAAGTAAGTTATGAATGTATTAATAGTAATATTTTTCAAGTGTAAAATGCATTTGCGCAATTATGTTTTATTCTTTTATCGGTTGAAGACCTTTCAGTTTCATGAAATAGAATCAACTATCCAAAATTTTGAGTTATAGTGCCAGATTCTGATCAAATCTATCCGATACTCCAACCTGCAATTTTGGCATATCTCATTTTATTGTAAATATGTACCAACTATGCTAAGCTTCCTGACATTTCCACCTATCCTATCATAACCATGGCGTCATGCTAGATTACTCAATTGTAATAAAGGTATGAAACGTAAATAAACTTCGATTGTACAGATCAAAGCCAATATTAAATGATATAATATTAATGTCAGTAACCAATTCCTGTTACCACACAAAAGATAAATTATAATTCAATAATTATGTGGTTCAATGTTTTGAAAAAATCAATACCACGCTGAAAAAACCCAGTTCTCGTCAGATCACTGAAGTTAAGCAGCGTTGGACGCGGTTAGTACTTGAATGGGTGACCATTCAAGAATACTGACATGAGTGATGTTGGCACATCGTGGGTGTGGTGAGCCCACACTTGTAGTTATTTATAACTACAAGAAAAACCTAGAAACACTACCCGAATCGGGTAGTGTCACGCCTACCCTGAAAGGGAAATGGTTTAATGGTATATAATTAGTATACAATGTAAAAATTAATGAACAAATATTTTCATTGAAACATCCAAATCAATTTTACTTTATATTTTTATGAAGATTATAATTAACATTTTCAATTAATTTCAGAAGAAATTAAAACATATTTACATATAATTGTGAGAAAGCAATTGAGATACTAATTCCAAAATAGCAGAAACATTTAAGAAAATTATATAGTTGCAACAGAGATATGTTAAATATGAATAAAGTTTCATTGCACGAATTATAACCAATATTCAACTGCATTACCTTGAAATAAATAATTCATGCTCCTTAGTACAGAAAAATTATAATTCAATCTTTATGTAATTTAACACTCCGTTTGGCACATGGGTCCAGCCAGAGTTAGTGACTTAAAACTCCCTGACTTTTCCTAAAATTTCCTCAGCTATCATTTAAAAAAATAATTGAAAGGATACATGCCATACACGGATAATTACAAGGATATTTATTTAAATATACTTCGGTTTGGCACATGTGGCCTTGTCAGACCCCTATATATTTTATGCGGAAATGTATTAAATATGTATAATGCATTTTGAACATTTTAATTCGTTTTTTTAGTTTCTCTTGATATTTTTCCATTCAAACTGCCTTTTATATTCTCTTGGCATCTTGCATACACATATGTGAATGTTATAAAGTGAACCCTTACTTCTCCTGCTTCCATTGCCATCACATCACTCACTTCCCATACACTCACTTTCACTAATTCCCTTCCAACACTGCCCAGCCCCTCATTAACCCTACTTTTCACCCCCACCCCCCTTCCCTTACCTTTCCCTAATCTACTTTCCCACTCCTCAAGTCCTCTACGTTCATTCCCCATGCATCCGATCCACGCACTTTCTCACCCCCTTCACTTCTATTACTTCTCTCTCCTCTACATCAACACCCCTAACATTCTTCACATTCCTCACTTCTCTTACTTTCTATCTCCTCACTTTCCTTACTTCTCCCTCGCTCACATCCCAGACTTACATTCGCTTCTCCTACTTCCGAATCCCTCACATCCCACACTTCCAATCCCATCACTTCCCTCACTTCCCCATCTTCTACTTTCCCTAATTCCACTCCCATACTTCTCCTGCCCTCCCTTTATTTACTTCTCCCTCATCTCCTTTCCCTCTTCTCAATTCCTCTACTTTCATTCACTTCTCTTCCTTCTCCCTCCTCTACATCCCAACCCCACACATTGTTCACATCCCTCACTTCTCCCACTTTCTACTCCCTCGCATTCCTTACTTCTCCTTTCTCTACTTCCCCGCCCCTCACATCTGTCACTTACACTTCTCCAACTTCCCAAACCCTCACATCCCACACTTCAAATCACATCACTTCCCTTATTTCTCCATCCTCTACTTCCCCAAAATCCACTCACATACTTCTCCTACTTCTTCTCCCTTCCCTTACTTCTCCCTCATTCACATAAATTCCATTTATAAGAATAACCCTTCGATGGCACACTTCCCGATACGTAACAAAGCTGGCATACTGGGGACTTTTTGACCGCAAGCAAAAAAGGCTTCCCGCAAAGAGCCAATTCATTATTTTGAGTAGCTGAATTTTTTACACACTCTTGGATAGTTACGTCAAAGAATGCTGTGGGTTATTTAGTTCAAAATTTCTTCTAAATATGAAAAAAAGATTGTAGAAGTTAAAAAATGACACTAAAATGACAAATGACATTTTTTACGAGTTGGAGGGGGTATCTGGCTATGGTGACAGGGCCGTTTAAGTACCATTTTCAAATGTTGAAGGGACTCAAATTAAGATTTAAAATGCCTGGAGTATTTTTGACACCAGTGTGCCATCGAAGGGATAGTACAGATCATGATAAAGCGTAAAAATGAAGGGGAAAAAAAAAAGATTTTCTTCACCTGTGAAATTTGTTTTTCTACATTACGTTTTTTCTAGTTTTACCACAGTAGGTAATTAAATATATGCGAAAGCTGCTAGGAATAAGAAAAAACCAAAAATATATATCTGCATCCTATATAAATGGATTTCAATACACCTCCAAAAACGCAGTATTTCCATACATTTGTATGGAAATATACAGGGGTCTGGCCAGACCACATGTGCCCTACCGAAGGTTATCTGAACATGTGCCAAACGGAGGGTTAATATTGTAAAAACACTAATCAGCTAATAATTAATTAATCATTTTCCAACATGAAAAGCAATAAATAATTATTCCCATTGAAACATTTAAATAATGTTTAATGTTTAATCGTGGGTGTGGTGAGCCCACACTTGGAGTTATTTACTACAAGAAACTATCCACCTAGAAACACTACCCGAATCGGGTAGTGTCACACCTACCCTGAAAGGGAAATGGCTTAATGGTATACTTACTTACTTATATTTTCCAAAAAATTTATTTTTTTTCATGAAAAGCATTAAATCATTGTTTTCATCGAAACATTCAAATAATGTTGATTTTATATTTTTCTGAAAATTTCAGTCATCAATAACCTGTTGAACTAATTACAGAAAAATGAAAACATGTGTACATATAATTTGGAAAATTGAATTCAGATAATCATATCACATCATCAGAAACATTTTAAAAATTATATCACTGGAATAGGAGTATTTCAAATATAAATAAACTTTTATTATACCAATTATGTGCAATATTCAATTACATAACCTTAAAGTAAATAATCAATTTATGTTACTCAATGGAAACCAATTTAAATTCAATATGTACAACATTTAATATTGTAAAATAAATTAAGCAGTCAATAATCAATCAGTCAGTTTAGAAATAAACAAGCCTTAAATAATTATTTCCATTAAAAAATTCAAATAATTTTCACTTTATATTTTTTTTAATCTTGAAATTTCATTTCTGAAAATTTTAAATATTATTATTAACCTTTTATACTAATTTTCAGGAAAAAATAAAACTCATGAACATTGTAGATAGAATTTTGAAAATGGAATTCAGATACTCATTTGACATCATAAATATTATGAAAAAATTACATCATTGTAATAGGGATAGGTTTAAAAAAATAAACTTTTATTATACTCTAATTATATCCAATATTCAATCACATCACCTTAAAGTAAATAATTAATTCATGTTAGAAAAATTGAAATTAAATATTTATGTTATTTAATTTTATAACAAAGTTAATTAGCCAATAATGAATTAATCCTTTCATAACACAAAAAGCGTTGAAGAATTATTTTCATTGAATCATTCAAATAATTTTTACTCCATATTTTTCTGAAAATTTGAATGATTAATATCCCTTTAAACTATTTTAGAGAAAATTAAAATATATGTGCACATAATTTCGAAATCAAAATTCAGATACTCATTTCACGACATCGCAAAATTAAAATATATATATATATATATATAATTGGAATAGAGGTATTTTAAACATTAACAAACTTTTATTATACAAATTATAGTCAATAGTCAATTACATAACCTTGAAGTAAATAATCAGTTTATGTTGCCGAATCAAAAGCAATTAAAATTCAATCATCATGTAATTTAAAATAGTTGAAAAAAATAATCAGCTAATGATTAATTAATCTATTTATAACACAAAAAACATTCAACTATAATTTTCATTCAATCATTGGAATAATTTTTATTCTACATTAAAAAAAAATTCACTATCATTTCTGAAAATTGAACATATTAGTGCATATTATAGAACATATTATACTAATTTCAGAAAAAATAAAAACATATTCAAATACAATTTTGAAAATTGAATGCAGATACTCGTTTCACAACATCAGAATCATTTCAAAAATAATGTAATTAGTGGTATTTCAAATTTAAATAAACTTTTATGATGCAAATTGTATCCACTATTTAATTACATGACCTGGAAGTAAATGATCAATTCATGTTTCTGAATTTAAAACAATTCAAATTCAATCTTTATGTAATTCAATATTGTGGTAAAAATTAATCAGCTAATAATTAATTAAACAGTTCACAGCATAAAAAGCCTCGAGCAATTATTTTCATCGAAATAATCAAATTATTTTTAAATTATATATATATTTTTTATTTTAACTTTCATTTCTGAATATTTTGATTTATTAATAAGCTTTTGAAAATATTCCACAAAATTAAAGTTCTTATAGAATCAATAATAATTAATCAATAATTTAAAAACATAAAAAGCATGACACCAATATTTTCATTTAAATATTCAATTAATTTTAAATTCATATTTTTAAATTTTTTAATTGCATCACTTAAAATTTAAATCATTAATAAACTTTTATACAAATTTCATAAAAAATCAAAATATATGTACATATAATTTTGAAAATTAAATTCAGAAAATCATTTCAGACCATCTCAAACATTTAAAAAAATTATATAATTATAATGAAGGTATTCAAAAAAACTTTTATTACAAAAAATATAGTCAGTATTCAATTACATAACCTTGAAGTGAATAATAAATTTATGTTATCTAATTAAAATTAATTAAAATTCAATATTGATGTAATTCAATATTGTGAAAAACATTAATCAGCTAATAATTAATTAATCAGTTTATAACATGGAAAGTATCAAATAATTATTTTTATTTAAACATTCAAATAATTGTTACTTCATATTATTATGAAAATTTCAATTAATTTATTAATTATTGTTGTTCAAATGAATATAACCGTGAGGTTTACTTTAAAGTTTGAAGATTTGCCTACATATGAAAGCATATGTACATATAATTTTGAAAATTGAATTCAGATACTCATTTCGCAAACTCAGAAACAATTGGAAATTTATGTAACTGGAATAGGGCTATTTTCATAATCTCAAAGTGAATAATCAATTTATGTTACTTATAGAATATTAAATTTCAATCTTTATGTAATTTGATATTGTGAACAAAATTAATCAGCTAATTCTTAATTAATTAGTTCACAACATAAAAAGTATGAAAAAATTATTTTCATTGAAACTTTCAAATAATTTTTACTTTTTCAACATAAATAGATAATATTTAATTAATGATTTCTGAACATAGAAAGCATTTAATAATTATTTTCATTGAAATATTAGAATAACTTGTATTTAATATGTATCTGAAAAATTCGATTAATAATAACCTTTCAAAGTAAAACCAGAAAAAATTTAAATATATGCACATATAATTTTGAAATTGAATTCGGATAGTCACTTCACAACATCACAAACATTTAAAAAAATTATATAATTGTATTGGAGATATTATAAAGCAAAAATAAATTTTTATCATAGCAATAGCAGCCAATATTAAATCAGATAACCTTAATGTAAGTAGTCAATTTATGTGACTTAATTGAAAACAATTCAAATTCAATCTTTATGTAATTCACTTTTTTGAAAAAAATGAATCAGTCGATAGTTATTAATAGTTGATTCATCAGTTCATAACATAAAAATCAACCCACAACATAATTTGCATTGAAACATCAAAATAATGTTTATCTTATATTTTTCTGAAAATTTCAATTATTTATAATCTTTTTAACTAATTACATAAAAACTTAAAACACATTTACGTATAATTTTGAAGATTAAATTTGGATAAGTATCTCACAACATCCTAAACATTTTGAAAATTATGAAATTGGAATAGAGGTATTTTAAATATGAATAAACTTTTATTATAAAAATCATATTCAATATTTTATTACATAACGATTCCTTTTATACCACAATCTTACACAAGATGGAGGTTACCTTTTTTCATATGAAGGATTTGAACTTTTATTCCTGAATTTAATTTGTTTATGAAATAGAATCAGTTAATATATAATTAATTAGTTCACAACATAAAAAGCATTAAACGATTATTCTCACTGAAACATTCAAAATAGATTTTTTCATTTGAAATTGCATTTCTCTACATTTAATTTATTAATGACTTTTGAAACTAATTCCAGAAAAATTCAAAATATATGTATATGTATATTAATTAATCATTTAACAACATAAAAAGCAATAAACAGTTCTTTTAATAAAAACATTCGCATAATTTTTACTTGATATTTTTCTGAAAATTTGAATTAATAATAACCTTTTAAACTAATTGCATAGAAAAGTAAAAAATATGTACATATAATATTGAAAGCAGAATTCAGATACTTATTTCACAATATCAAAAAATTTACAAAAATTAAACAATTGGAATAGAGGTATTTTAAACATAAATAATCTTTTATTGTAAAAATTATAGTAAATATTCAATTACATGGCCTTCAATTAAATAATCAATTTATCTAATTAATTTAAACAAATTAAAATTTAATCTTTATGTAATTTAATATCGAAAAAGAATAATCAGCTAATGATTAATTAATCTGTTGAAAACATAAAAAGCATTCACCTATAATTTTCATTCAGGCATTCAAACAATTTTTACTTTACATTTTTTTTAAATTTTCAGTTTCATTTCTGAAAATCGGATTCAATAGTAACCTTTTTTAGTAATTTCAGAAAAAATTAAAACATATTTACTTATAATTTTGAAAATTAAATTCAGATAATCATTTCGCAACATCACCAACATTGGCAGAAATTACGTAATTGGAATAGAGGTATTTTGAATGTAAATAAATTTTTATTATAGAAATTATAACTAATATTAAATTACATAACCTTAAAGTAAATAATAAATTTATGTACTTCATTGAAACAAATCAAAATCAATCTTCATGTAATTTATTATTTTGAAAAAAATTAAACAGATAATAATTAGTCAATCAATTTAAAAAATAAAAAGAATTAAATTATGACTTCCATTAAAAGATTCAATTAATTTTTAATTAAATTTTTTTTTTAAATTTGTACTTTCATTTCTAAAAATTCAATTTATTCGTAACCTTTTATACTAATTTTAGAAAAAATAAAACATATTTACACATATATTTTTGAAAACTAAATTGAGATACTCATTTTACAACATCAGGTACATTTGAAAGTTGATTTAATTGTCATAAGGTTATTTTAAATATAAATAAACTTTTATTATGCAACTTATATCCAATATTCAATTATATAACCTTCAAGTAAATAATCAATTTATGTTACTCAATTTGGAAAAAAACTAAATTTTAATCTTCATTCAATTTATTATCGTTAAAAAGATTAATCAGCTAATAATTAATTAATCACTTCACAAAATAAGAATCTATGAACTATGATTTTCATTAAAACATTCAAATAATTTTTACCTAATTTTTTTTAAATTTTAACTCTCCTTTATGAAAATTTGATTTATCAATAACCTTTTAAAATAATTTAAAACAAAATTAAAACGTATGTACACATAACTTTGAAATTTTATTTCAGATACTCATTTCACAAGATGAAAAACATTTAAAAAATTATGTAAGTAGAATATGGGTATTTCAAATATAAATGAACTTCTACTATATAAATTATAGCCAATATTCAATTACATAACTTAAAAATAAATAATCGATTTATGTCACTTAGTACAGAAAAATTAAAGTTCAATCTTTATGTAATTGACTATTGTGAAAAAAATTAATCAGGTAATAATTAATTAATCAGTTTACGAAATAAGAAGCATTCAACTATAATTTGTATTAAAACATTCAAATAATTCTTACTTTATGTAATTTTTTTTAATTTGAACTTTCAGTTCTGAAAATCCAATTTATTAATAATCTTTCAAACTAATTCCACAAAATGTAAGTTTTAATAGAATCAATTGATAATTAATTAATCAGTTCACAACATAAAAAGCATTAAACAATTATTTTCATTGGAACATTCAAATAATTTTTAAATTGTATATATTTTTTTGTTTGCAATTGCATTTCTATACATTTAATTTATTAATGACCTTCAAACCTAATTCCATAAAAAATTAAAATATATGTACATATTAATTAATGATTTCGCCACATAAAAAGCAATAAACAGTTATTTTCATTAAAACATTCGAATAATTTTTACTTTATATTTTACTGAAAATTTGAATTAATAATAATCTTTAAACTAATTCCATAGAAAAGTAAAATATGTGTACATATAATATGGAAAGCATAATTCAGGTACGTATTTCACATCACAAAAATTTGCAAAAATTATACAATTGAAATAGAGGTATTTTAAACATAAATAATCTTTTATTAAAAAAATTATAGCCAATATTCAATTACATAGCCTTGAAGTAAATAATAAATTTATGTACTTAATTTTAACAAATCGAAATTTAATTTAATATTGTGAAGAAAATTGATAAGTTAATAATTAATTAATCTGTTCACAACACAAAAAGCATTAAACTATAATTTTTATTCAGGCATTCAAACAATTTTTATTTCACTTTTTTTTTAAATTTTCACTTTCATTTCTGAAAAATTAATTTGTTATTAACACTTTTTAGTAATTTGAGAAAAAAATTAAAACATATATACATATAATTTTGAAAATGAAATTCAGATAATCGTTTCGCAACACCACCAACATTGGCAGAAATTACGTAATTGGAATGTAGGTATTTTAAATGTAAATGAACTTTTATTATACAAATTATAGCCAATATTCAATTACATAATCTTAAATTAAATAATAAATTTCTGTACTTAATTGAAACAAATCAAAATCAATCTTCATGTAATTTAATATTTTGAGAAAAATTAATCAGATGAAAAATAATCAATCAGTTCAAAAAATAAGAAGTATTAAACTATAACATCCATTAAAACATTCAAATAATTGTTACTTTATATATTTTATTAAATTGAGATTTCATTTCTGAATATTTGATTTAATAATAACCTTTAAAACTAATTCCAGAAAATATAAGTTTCAATAGAATCAGTTAATAATTAATTAATCAGTTCATAACATAAAAA
>CAKNYM010035864.1:6450-19506 GCA_932195095.1 Andricus curvator
TATATATAACGGTCACAGGCCGTGATACTTCAGTTATCTATAAGTGTTGTTCAGGGAATATATTCAAAGAATACTCGCATGGTAATGATAAATTGTAGGTTCTGAATATTTATTATAATTTGATATTGATAAATGATTATCATTCTAAATAAGTAAATATTATATATATAACGGTCACAGGCCGTGACAATTGTTTTGAATGTTTATTGTAGTGGCCTTATTAGGGTGGTCCAAAAAAAGAAATTTTAGAATTTTTAAAATTAGACTGAAAAATATTGTAGGCTACATGAAAATAGAAGGCGAGCATTTTTTTGTTTTGAATAAGTTAATTAATAGGACTACGCATTTCACCGAGGGGCTATGCACTGAGTATTCAGGGACTCAGATAGCTTACTGCCATCGAAACAGTTGAAGCGACTACTCAATGATTACTGTGACTAACCCTCTGACTACTTCTGGACTACTTAAGCCGTTGAGTGATACCACCATAGCCGGAGAAATGCCAGTCGCTACGGGCGACTGTTGTTTGACTCTTTTTTGACTGTAATATAAATAAGTGAAAGTGAGCGAGAGAGTAATGAAATTGACAAGTGACGGGGAGGATCTCTTGAAGAGGAAGAGAGACAGCCAAGAGAGTCCGGAGAAAAGCGAGGTAGAGAGTCCTTTTAAAAAAAGCGGGAGGACTCGTAGGTCACCCTCCCCCCTCCCCCAAATGGAGGGAAAGTCAGAGAATGAGGCTCTCGGGATGCTGGTAGGCGAGATCAGGGGGATGAGGGAGGACGTAAGGGGGAATAACGAGCAGATGCAAGGCATGAGGGAGGACTTGAGAATCAGAGATGAGAGATGGGAAAAGGAGGTGAAAGAGCTGAGAGAGAGGGTAGATTTGTTAGAGAGGGAAAGGAAAGAGAAAGAAGTTAAAATAAAGCAGATGGAAGAGGAGATTAGGGTGTGGAAGGAAAGGACGGAAAAAAGACTTGAGAAGGTGGAGGGCAGGACGGAAATGGAAGTAGGAGACGAGGTGGGGGGAGTGAGATTGAAG
Source organism: Andricus curvator (assembly GCA_932195095.1). Classification (NCBI taxonomy): domain Eukaryota; kingdom Metazoa; phylum Arthropoda; class Insecta; order Hymenoptera; family Cynipidae; genus Andricus; species Andricus curvator. The sequence goes on from CAKNYM010035864.1 coordinate 7,490, forward strand.
GTATTTGGGAGAGGGTAGAGAATATGATAGAAGAGAAAGTGGGAGAGCGTAGGAATGAAAAGAAGGAGAGGCCGGATAGGGAAAGGATAAGGGCAATGGAGTTGAGAATGGAGAGAAAAGAGAAGGCCGACAGGAGAAATAATATCGTGATGAGAGGGTTGAAGCTAAAGAGCGGGGAAGAAAGGGAGGGCGTGGAAGAGCTGCTCGAGAGCATAGGGTGGCTTAAAGGCATGGTAGGGAAAATTAAGTTGGAGGGGAGAAAGGAGAAGGAAGTGGCGGTTGTGGAGTTGGAGAGCTGGAGAGCTGGGAAGAAAAGTTGGGGGTAATGCGAAATAAGAATAGGATAAAGGATGAGGGAGTTTTCATCGATCACGATTTGACGAGAAAGGAAAGGGATGTGCAGAGAATGCTGTACGACAGGGCTAGGAGGGAGAGGAGAGAAGGGAGATCGGCGAAGGTAGGATATCGGAAAATAAGAGTAGACGAGAAGATGTGGGTGTGGGACGAGGAGAAAGAGGTGTTCAAGGAAGCGCAGGGGAATTTGTTGTGTAGGAAGTAGGGGGGTGGGGGTAATGCAGGGTGAAGGAGTAGTGAAGGTGCCTATTGGAACGTAGCAGGGGTAAAGAAGAAGGATGAGAAGTTCTGGAGGTATATCCAGGAATTTGATACTGTGGAACTGGTAGAGACGTGGGTAGAAAGAAAGGAATGGGATAGAATAGAGCCAAAGCTGCCAAGGGGGTATAGGTGGAGACTCCAGGAGGCGGTTAGAGTGAAGAAGAAAGGAAGGGCCAGTGGGGGAATTATCACGGGGGTTAGAGATGGATTAGAGGAAAAAGTTAATGGAGAGGAAGAGGGGGAGGGATAGAAAATGAGGGAAGCAAAGATAGGAGGGGTAACGTGTAAGTTTGTGACAGTGTACAATAAGGATGGGATGGAAAGAATTAAAGAAAGGGTGGAAGACTTGCTAGGCGAAAGAGAGGAGGGTATGGTGGTACTGAGTGGGGACATCAATGCGATGATGGGGAGGGAAGGGGAGAGCTTCGAAAGGAAATCGAAGGATAAGATAATAAATAAGAAGGGAGAGATTCTAAGGGACTGGATGGAGGATAGAGGCTGGGCGGTGGCGAATGGTATGGCTACTGGGGACGAAGAGGGAGAATACACATATGTAATTAAAGTGGGGGTATCGGTTATAGACTATGTGGTCATGAATATGCAAGGATGGGAGGAGACGGGCAAATTCGCAGTAGACGGGAGGGAGGAATCAGACCATCAGCCATTAAGACTGTGGATAAGAGGCGAGGGTGGCAGAAGGCAAGGTGGTGAAGACGTATCAATAGGGGAGAGGATGACCTGGACAAGGGAGGCCATTGAGAAGTATCAGGAGCAGTTAGGAAAGGTACGCTTTAAAGGGGAGTCTGTGCAAGAGATATGGGAGGATCTGAAAGAGAAGGTGAAAGGGTGTATGCAAAAGAAGGTATTTAGATAGAAGAAGAAAGGAATGGTGAAGCCGTGGTAGGATAGGGAATGTAAAAAGATAAAAAGAAACGTGAAGAGGAAGTACAAGAAGTAAAAAGAGGGTAATGCGAAAAAGGAGGTGTACGTAGAAATGAGGAAGGGGTTTAGATTGATGTGTAAAAAGAAAGAATAGGAAAAGCGGAAAGATCTGGAAGAGGAGTTAGGAATTGTAAAGACGGAGGTGGACGTCTGGAAGATAATAAATAGGGTTAGAAAGCGTAGAGTGGGGATAAGCGAGAAGATAGGGAGCAAGGAGTGGAGGGAGTTTTTTAAAGAATCATTTCAGGGCTCAGATTCAAGGAAGAGGGATGGTGGGAGTAGAAGAACGGGGGAGGCAGAGATGGAGGAGTTGAATGACGATGAGATAGAGAAGCAGATAAGGAAGTTAAGAAGGTCAAAAGCAGCAGGGCTGGACGGGGTAGAGAACGAAGCATGGCTGTTTAGTATACAAGAGGTTAGGGAGAGGCTGAAGGACGTAGTGAAGAAAGTATGGAGGGGGGAGGGATTCCCGGGAGGGTGGAAAGAAGGATTAATAGTGCCACTGTATAAGAAAGGAGATAGGGATAGACAGGAAAATTATAGAGGGATTACGCTAATGAATACGACGTATAAAGTATACGCGATGGTGTTGGCGGAGAGGTTGCGGAAGGATGTCGAGGGAAAGGAATATTGCCGGAGAAGCAGGCGGGCCTTAGGGCTGGCAGCAGTACTATCGACAATATTTACGTTCTGCAGCACGTGGTGGATAGAGAATTAGCGAAGAAGGGGTTGAGAGTGTACGCGTTTTTTGTGGATCTCAAAGGCACGTTTCCTTCGGTGGATAGGGGGAGGTTGTGGGAGGCGATGGAGGATAGGGGAGTGGAGAGAGGCCTGATCGAGAGGGTAAGGGAGATATATGAAGAGACCAAAGATAAGGTGAGAGGAGGGGAGGGGATTTCGGAGGGATTCTGGATGGATAGGGGGTTAAGGCAAGGGTGTCCGCTTAGCCCAACGCTTTTTGCGATTTTAATTGCGGATATGGAAAGTAAGCTGGAGGCCGGGGTGGTAGGAGCAGTCAGGATAGGAGGGTTTAGAATTTGGTCACTAGCGTATGCAGATAACATAGTGTTGCTGGCAAGAAGCGACGAGAAAGGCGGGGCAAAGGTGAAAGAGTTTCTGTACCTGGGCTTCTTGTTTCGGAGGAATGGCGGAGTGGATGTTTACATAAAAGTGAGAATGAGGAGGGCAAATGTGGTGATGGTGCAGGTGTGGGGGTTGAGAGAGAAGTTATTTGCAGATGATTTTGGAAGGAGAATGAAATTGTTTGACTCAGTAGTGATGAGTGTGCTATTGTATGGAGTAGAGGTGTGATGGTGGAAGGAAAGTGAAGAGGTAAATAGGACACAGGAGATTTAAGTAGAGTGGACACTGGGGTTGGCAAGGAACACGTCTAATTATATTGTCATGAGGGAGACGAGGAGAACGAGTTTAGGGATTCTAACGGGGAGTACGAGTTTAGGGATTCTAACGGGGAGTCGGGCGTGTAAATATGAGGAGAAATTTTTGAAAGAGGGGAGAAGTAAGCTGGTTAGGGAGTGTTGGTGGGAGAAGGAGAACAGGAGAGGGTGTGGGAAGATGGAGGCTGAAAGGGAAAGGTATTTTAGAACGAATGGACTGCAGATGGATGAAGTGAGAAGGATGCACGAGGAAGGAAGGAAGGTATATGAGTTGGTTAAGAAAAACGGCATGGCGAGAGAGAAGACATCAGGGGAAGAGAGAATAAGAGAGTCAAGGTTTAACGGTAAATATGTGTGGATTATGCCAAGGGCGAGAGCGCAATATTCACGTAGGAAAGGAGAGAAAGGAAGTCAGAAGCTTATAGCGAGGATGAGATGTGGGTGCATGGGGGGTTTTATTAGGTTCTGGCTCTCTAGGGAGAAGAGGATGTGTGAACTGTATGGGAAGGGGGATGCAAGTGTGGAGCACTGATTGGAGGAGTGCGTAGAGGTGGAAAGGAGTAAGATAAGCGTGGAGGTATTGATGCATAAAAGGGGTGACAAAAGGGCAGTAGCATGAGTGAAGGGAGTGTTGGGTAAGATGGAGAAGAAGAGAAGGAAGGAGGAAGAGGAATGGAGAAGGAAAGATTGTAAATAGGAGAGGAAGTAGATATAAGTAATCTGTAAATATTGTAAATAGTAGTTAAGTATTAGGTATTAGCCGCGGAAGCAGAGTTTGGCAACGCAAGGCAATACGAAAAGTAGGGATTGATGTAGAATTGATGTAGAATAATACAAAATTAGACATTTGGCTAAAAAACTTACTTCTATAATTCATTATATTAATTCAACAACAATTAATAATTAAGAATAAAAATATAACAAATCGAAAAAAAATTTATTTCATCAATTGACATAGTGAAAAATTAGTTTCTTCAACGTTGAATAATTCCAGATCTAAAATTTTTAGACTACATGATTTCTAATTGATAGATTTTGAAATTAAATACCCAGTGGGCACAAACGTTAAAGAACGTTATTAGAACGGCTCAAAAACGTCATAAGTCAGTCCGAATAACGTTCCTTAAACATACAATGTTCCAGAGACGTTTTAAGGACGTATTTGGAACATGAAACGTCTTCAGAACATTATTTGATCTGACTTAGGACAGTTTTTAAAACGTTCATATAACGTCTTTTGACTTGTACGTCCAAGGAACGTTTTTAGAACGTTCCAATTACGTTCTTAAATTTCGTGCCCAGTGGGTAAGTCAGGATTTAATTTTTTAAATTGTTTTGCAATCAAAAAGTAGAAATTGAAGAGAAGGTGATGTTGGATGAATTTATTAATAAAGAATTTATACGACATTGTAAGTTTTCCAAAGGGAAAGCCTGCCAAAAATTTTTAAAAAGCTTTTTTTCTTTATTTTTAATTGGCTGAGTTTAAAAGTAGCATTCGAAAAAGAAATTATGTTATAAGTAAAACTGATTTATAAAATCTTTAAAAACCCCTCGTTATGTCTACCATAAAAATCAAACAATTTATTCAAATTTTCAAAATTGTGAGTCAACTTTTTCATGAAATATATACAAATTGACTGAAATTTTCAAAATTTGTGTCAATACATTGAATTGTTTTCACAATCCTGGATATTTTTATGTATTAACTCATATCTGAGCTTATATCAATTAAAAATGCGCGGTGAACTTCCAAAAATTCGGAAGTAAAAGGTTTTTGCTCTCCAAATTTATTACAAAATACTATAATATACAGAACTCGATCACCGCAATAAAATGAGAATTATTCAGAAGAGCAAAGAAACATTCTGTAAAATTAAAGTCACCATTTAAAGATTAAACAATGTATCACTTCTGAACTGAAGTGGTGAAGAATCAAGGATACGAATATTTGATTCAAAAAAGTTATAATTATTAATAAACATTACATTCATAGTAATTAATCAAAATAATAATAATAATTGAATAATAATTGAAATTATAATAATATTAATTATGTAAATAAATTGCTATAAATTAAATTATTTGAAAATTAAAAAAAAAAAATAATTCAAATTAAATTAATTAAAATTTACAATTTTTCATACTTGATTATTATTTAATAAATTAATAATAATGCAATCAATAATTTATTAATAATTAAACATGATTAATTATTAATTAATAATTAGTTATTAATTATAATTAAACATTGAACTTCTAGTATTTAATCAAACTTGAATTAATAATAATTAATTGATCAATAAAATTAATAATAATAATATTAATTATATAAATAAATTAATATAAATTAAATGCCAACATCTTCTCAATACCGATGTCTAGACTTAAGGCTGAAATATGAATAATTAACAATGGAATATGGCAGAGACAATTCTCTGCAGAAATGCAATAAGATTTAGGTAAGTGGATATTGAGGACTCAGGCGAGCCTCAAGCTTTAACAAAGGAGCAGGCGAAGTTTGCAAAGTGTAGCTGTTACATCGATTGAGGCGATTGAAATCGAATAATAGATTGTGACCGTATTCCAACTGGTATCTAACGGTACTGTACTTCAACCAATTTGGTCTATTTTATTAGCAAGATTGGGCCGCTACCTGATTCTCAACCATTTTTTTTATCCATTTATCTCAGGCTGATTTTCTATCCCTATCCGTCCTTGGTTCATTTTTTTCTTGAAGCATGAAGTCCTGTACATTGTTAATCACCAATCCTCAAAAGTACGCCTAATTTGGTGTAGTTTTGAGTAGCAACATTTTTGAGACACGAAAACAAATAAAGGCACAATGCAAATTTTTATTGACCAAAATGAGATGCAATTACACCAATGTTTGTGCGTGTATAATCTCATAAAATTGACTGTATGTAAATTAAGTGGTTCACTTCTAAAATCTAAGTAAGCTCATTAGACACGTGGAATCAATTTTATACGCTTTGTCCCTCTCTTTGTTCCGTAAAAGTTGCTTTTTGTGTCACGTCAATCGATTCACTGTTGTTTACGAGATCCTTATTTCTTGTCCTCCTAGATGTATTTAATTCACATTGTCACGAACCCTTTGATTTCAACAGGTGATCCCTTGACATTGCTTTTGTTTTGCAATGATTATTAGAGTTGTGTAGTGGATGTGAAGTACATATCTTCACATGAAGCTCTTATGATTGAAATACCTATATAAAATATTTAAAAAGTGAAGAATTATAAAACTAAATAAATTTCATTAGTTTAAACATCTTCTAACTGCAAAGTGTTATGATACGTCACTTAGTACAAAAATGTATAAAGCTTACAAAGAAGCATTTTTAAATGACAAAGGTAAGATACATATCTATGTATGTATGATTAATGTGTAATAATAAGTACCATCTAATATGGAGATAGATTGAACTTCTAGATGGTCGAACGCTTCTTCTGTGATTCTTTCTTTATATTCAAGGATACTGCATATATCTTTCAGATGTGTTTGTGACATCGCACTATAAGTATCATAAAAATGTCTCTAAATGACGGAAATAGATGCTGTCGTAAAATTTTTGTAAGATTACATGATACCTAAAGTAGACGTATAATGCCTCATCGTCTAGATGTTCAGACTGACTACCTATTTTTTTCCATCATCATCACAGAAAAATGCCTCATCTTCTAATTGTCAATTCTAATAAAAGTTGAAAAAATGTCGTGATCCAGATTTTTTAATTACTTCAGATCTCACGATTCACTTGAAAAAACCCCTGACTGTAAAAATAAAAAAGGCGGTGAAACAAACGGAAAAACAGCGGTTTAAAAATCCTGTTTATTCACTTAAACACTACATGATGTACAGCAGTGTCCATGGCATGAGATACATAATAGATCCAAAATTATACTGGCTTGAAAAAATTATTTGGCTCATTTTCGTTATAACATCAATTGCGGTTACAGCTCGAATAATCTGTACAGTTTCAGAAGAATTTCGTGTGAGGCTCTATTATTACAACATAAAACATAAATATATAAATAATTACACTATATATAGTTACAAACGTACTTTATATTGAATAAATGTTCTTCATTTTTAGGCTGCACCCACACAAGTTGTAATTGAAACTACAAGCTATAAAGTATCCAGTCTACCTTTTCCCAGTGTTACAATTTGTCCAAGATATCGAGTTGACTGGAATAAGGTTTTAAAAATAGAAAAAAAACTAATTTCCTCAACTGATTCAAATATGATTCAAACATTTAGAAAATTACTGACAATTTTATCAACCATGTCGTTTGGAAGATTCAATGAACTGTCCTTTTTAAAGAACGCTTCACTAGCTGGCCTACAGGGTAAATTATTATTAATTCAGATTAGACTCATTTTCAAAGGATCCGACAATTTTTGCCGAATTTAAAATTTCTATTCCGTCAAATTTGACCGAACTTTAATTTTCTAGTCCAGTAAATTTTTTTGTCAACGAACTTTCTTTTCCGTCAAGATTTTGTCAAACTTTACCTAAATCAGCCTAAATAGTACACACTGAGAAAAATGGATTATACGAACTGGATAATAGAATTAAAGAATAATAGACCGTATAGAAGAGTATATTAGCGCGTATAATCTATAATATTTTTCCAATATATGAAGATGTTACCAAATATAATCTCTAGATGTTAAATTCTTATAATCTTCAGGCATTAAATTGTAACATCTGAGATTTTAAAATATCCAGGCGTCTGTGTAGACTCAGATGGTACGTCGCATCGTGGCGCGTGTCATATGCATCCGTTCGCATTAAAATAAGTAACAATGAAGTTATAAAATGATTATTAGTGCTAAATCACACGTGATTTAGATTTAGAAAGTGGGTAAGTTTATATTATTTGTACAAGTGCAGAAACTTAGCCTCCTTTACTTTCGTTTTTGTAGTCTCATGATAGCCACTTTCCTGCTTATTGTGTGTTTAAAAAATTGAAATTTGTTTCCAGTTTTACTTCCGAGCTCGTTTATCAAAATTTTGTATAGGTTTATAAGTACGTTTCTATTATATAAATATAAATATATATATATATATATAAATATAAAATTATTATATATATTTGAGGTTATCTAATGGAACAGGATTCTAATATGGATATTAGATTTTTAAATCTTCGATTATAGATTTTATTATCTCAGATTATAAAGTTTAATAATCCAAGATATTATACTGTAATATCTATTTCTTAATATCTATAGATTGTAGTTCTAATAATCTGGATCACTGTCCCATAGTTAATAGTACAAGATTATATCCGGTAACATATTTTTTATTACCGGGTATAATCCATTTTTCTCAGTGCAATATTTGACTATTTTATCATGAAATTAAGAAGATTAATTTGTATAAATGCAAATAAATTGTTATATCAAAAATAATTTTGCCGGACTTAAATTTTCTAGACGATTTCTGATAGGATTTCTTACGAGAGATCCGAGTCCCAACCGTAAAATTCGATATTTTAAGCGACCACTAAAGGAATGCGTTTTATAAAAGACGATCTAGAAAAGGGAGCTTGAGGTGTGGTCAATTACTGTGAACTGTCACGATATCTCAAAATCGATTCAAAATATCGATTTTAAAGTTTCAAGATCGTTTTCACGGAGTAATAATAAGGAGACCGATCTCCGTACATGCGTTCTGACTGCGGTAACTGCACCTTTATTGCCAAGTTCAGACGTTTCGAATCAGCACTACAGGCCAGTCGGTCATGCGCACTGTGATATGCTATCTCATTTTCTCCCGCGAGAAGTGTGCAAATGAGCGCCAGTAGATGACAACAACCCTTGTGAAATGAAAGACCAACTTAAGACCACAATATAGGCAGGTGTAGGTCTGTCTTAAAGTGGTCTTAAACTGATCTTTTCTGGTCCACAGAAGACCACAGTCCTGTTGATACAGACAGCTATCCTTATTTCAGAAAGAGAGAGAGGGGGGAGGGAGGGAGGGAGAGAGAGAGAGAGGGGGAGAGAGAGAGAGAGAGAGAGAGAGAGAGAGAGAGAGAGAGAGAGAGTGGTGGCTGAAGGGTACAGACTATAAAAAGACCAAACGTTGTTTGAAACTGTTCTTAAGGTGGTATTAAATTGGTTTTTCTTTTCACGAGGGAACGATAGCAATTGAAGTTATATCAATTTTTTGCAACTTGGCAAAAGTGTTTGCAAAGTCAAGTAAGTCGGTAAATTAAATAATCAAGTGGCAAAGCTGGCATGTTGTGTTCCCAAGAGCCAAAGATCCTACTGGAACAAAAGTACAAAAGGAATAATTTTTTACACCTAGCACGGTACGTGAATATATCTCGTTTTCTGAAAATATAACTTTTCTATTTTTTGTTGAAAATTTATATTTTTTAGTTGAAAATTCATATATTTTACTGAAAATTAATCTTTATGGTTGATAATATTTACGGGAACATAACCTCAGTTTTCAGTTGTCATTAAACTCGGCGCTCACTCGCACACTTCTCGTGGGAGAAAAGGAGATATATCACAGTGCGCATGTCCGACTGGCCTTGTAGTGCTGATTCGAAACGTCTGAACTTGGTAACAAAGGTGCACTTACCGCAGTCAAAAATCGAGGCGCTTTGTACAGCATGATCGACCTCCTTCCCTGCTAAAAATTTCGGATTCCGAAATTGGTCCGAATTCATCCGAAATAAATCCGATTCAGAAATTTGTCTGATTATGTTCGGAGTCTGTCCGCACCATAAATTTCGACTCCGGAAAGAGTCCGATTTGATCCGAAATTTGTCCGGAATTCAAAACCTGAAATTATTTTTGTTGAACTAAAAATGGAAAATAGTCCGGTCTAATCCGAAATTTATCCGAACGTAAACTTTCACTCCCGAAAGAGTCCGACTTGATCCGAAATTAGTCCGGAACTCAGTATCTGAAATTATTTTTGTTAAAGTAAAACCGGAAAATCGTCCGCTCAAATCCGAAATCCTTCCGGTCAAAAACATCGACTCCGGAAATATTCCGATTTTATCCGAAATTAATCCGCAGGTTTAAGTTGTCATTCGGTGAAATTAAAGTGAAAACCGAAAATCGTCCGATTGAATCCGAAATCTGTCTGGTCTGAAACATCAACTCCGGAAATAGTCCGATTCTATCCGAAATTAATCAGCAGGTTTTAGTTGTCATTCGGTGAAATGAAAGTGAAAACGGAAAGTCGTCCGCCTAAATACGAAATTCTTTCGGTCTGAAACATCAACTCCGGAAATAGTCTGATTCTTTCCGAAATTAATCAGCAGGTTTTAGTTGTCATTCGGTGAAATTAAAGTGAAAACGGTAAATCGTCCGCTTAAATCCGAAACTCTTCCGATCAAAAACATGTACTCCGGAAGCAGTCCGATTCTATCCGAAATTAATCCGCAGGTTCAAGTTGTTATTCGGTGAAATTAAAGTGAAAACGGAAAATCGTCTGATTAAATCTGAAATCTGTCCAGTTTAAAACATCAGTTCCAAAAATAGTCCGATTCTATCCGAAATTAATCCGCAGGTTTTAGTTGTCATTCGGTGAAATTAAAGTGAAAACGGAAAATCATCCGCTTAAATCTGAAATTCGTCCGGTCAAAAACATCGACTCTGGAAACAGTCCGATTCTATCCAAAATTTATCCGCAGGTTTAAGTTGTAATTAGGTGAAATTCAAGTGAAAACGGAAAATTGTCCGATTAAATACGAGACCTGTCCGGTCTAAAACATCAACTATGAAAATAGTCCGATTCTATTCAAAATAAATCCGCAGGTTTAAGTTGTGATTTGGTGAAATTCAAGTGAAAACGGAAAATCGTTTGATTAAATCCGAAATCTGTCCAGTCTAAAACATCATCTCCGGAAATGCTCCGATTCTATCCGAAATTAATCAGCAGGTTTTAGTTTTCATTCGGTGAAATTAAAGTGAAATCGGAAAATCGTAAGCTCAAATCCGAAATTCATCCGGTCAAAAACATTGACTCTGGAAGCAGTCTGATTCTATCCAAACCACAACATAGTAGGGCGTACCGAAAAAATTAAATATTTTGCTTTCGTTTCTGGGTAGAGCGTCAGAAAAAAACTACAAAAGCGATAATGAAACTTCGAAAACAAACAAAAATAATGAGAATTTCGATAAAGACGAGAATAGTAACACACTAATGAGCTTTTGAACAAGGATGAGGATAATTATATGGTTCCGATAGAAAATGAATCTGTTCATGAAAGTGAATCTACTGCTCTCATGGAAAGAAGGAGCAGTTGATGGGAATAATGATGGATTTGATGACGATCTGGAAGAAGGAGCAGTTGATCGGAATGTTGATAGAATTGACGATGATGTAGAAAAAAAGGAGTTTATGGGAATGAGGATGGAATTGACGATGATGTGGAAGGAACAGTTGATGGGAATGATGATGGTATTGACGATGATGTGGAAGAAGGTTCAGTGGACGGGAATGATAATAATTGATTCAAATAGTTTTTGTTTTACTGTTCTCTAAACTGTATGCTATTATTGTACGTAATATTTCACTATTCAACATACTTCGTTCAAAAGTGTTCTAATTTTTTCCCTAAAAGTGCATCAAAAATGTAATCAAAAATGGCTTCTCGTACAACTTTTTAACATCCTGTTTTCGCTAATTTATAATTAAATACTCTATAACTGTATCGAATTTCATTTTTTTAGTTCAGTTTGCTATACCGGATAAGATTAGGTTGTATTGCGTTCGCGAATAACTAGACAAATATTGGGCAAAGACGGATAAGATCTAAATTATTCGCATTCATCAGGAAGGACAAATTTCGGATTTAGCCGGATGAGATCCGGATTAATCGCATTCCAAAAAAACGTACAAATTTCAGACTTAACCTGATTAATCGCATCCGCCAGACCGTACAAAACATGGACATGGCCGAACACGACCGGGCAAAAATCGGACTAATCGCATCAGCCAGGCCATATAATACACGGTCATGACCAGACACAATCCGGATTCATCACATCCGACAAACCGTACAAAACACGGA
>CAKNYM010035870.1:0-19576 GCA_932195095.1 Andricus curvator
TGTGTGTGTGTGTGTGTGTGTGTGTGTGTGTTAAAATAGTATTTTTAATTAACTTTCATAAACAAATTGGTTAAGCAATAACAAAATTTACGATGTTTGACTGAGAGTGCAAAATTATTTAAGGATAATTTTGGGAAATGCGATTGTTTGAGAAATAATCCAGTTAATAAGTTTTCAAATCTGGCAAAAATTTTAGCTTCTGGAATTTCCCAAGTAAGATATTGCACCAATAAATTAAAGCTACTGCAGTGGATTTGTGTAAAATATATTGAACAATTTCTCATAAAATTTCACATAAACTTGAACATTTATTCTTTAATATAAATATATTAATATTAATATAAATTGCCAAGTGTTACATTCAAAAAATGTTATATTCCGCATTTTAATCCTCGTTAAGTACAAAGGATTACCGCTGACCAGTTCGTAAACAGGTATCCAGGGCGGAGTTGACCATCGCCCATTTTTTTTCTGGTCTAAAGTCATAAAACGATTTACGTATGATTATACTAGCCTTCTACCTGGGATTGGCGTAGGCCGTAGAGCTTAGTTAGACTAGACTAGCTAGCCTTTTTCAAAACCATTTCTTTTCTGGTAGTAGTGAAACTTGGTAGGTACTTATGATGGTTGTAATTCTTTAAAACAAATTTTCAAGAAAAGCACCTGAAGAAAAAAACTGAAATAGCTAGACTTTCAATATTATATTTTTCTTCTTATTATCAAGCTATCTCTTCTATTTTATAGTATGTGTTTGTGATAAAGTAAGCTTTCGTAAATTGTGAATTTCAAATTAAAAAATTATATAGATGAATAGATATAGGTATCTGAAAAGTGTAAAAATGACAATATTCAATATTAAATTACAGCTTCAAATGTAAAGTTTATTTAGAGTACTTCTTTGAAACATCATTTTCAACGTGTCATAACACAGTTTTCGAATGGACACCAATATCCGATAATTTTACCGTGGTCCAAAAGAGAAATTGAAAAAGAGTGTATTTTTCCCTTGCTAAATTCTTGATTAGCACATACCCATAAAGCAAAAACTGCCGCGGTTTTCGAAAGAAAACCTCAGTTATACGTATTCAGGAGCCACTTTTTGACCTCTCACAAACAGGCTACGTGTATTATTGTACTACATTGTATTGAATATTAATAATAATTTAATGTATTTCATATTATGCATGCTTGTATATGTATAAAAGAATCACTCATAAACTGCAATTTTAATTAGCAGAGAATTTATATTATATAAGTCATTTACTTATTGTTAGTCATGGTTTAATAGCGAGGATATTCAAAGCTACAAATGTATTCTCAGTCGTATCAAGCATTGCGATACTTTAGTATTGACATGTATTATGATATAACTAAGCCGTAGTACAGTTAGTACTAGGAATCGTACTTGTTAATAAATGCACCATATGAATGGCAGAAGAGAAAGAGAAGATATTATCAGGCTTACGCCGGCTTATCTTCAAAACCAGTATTATCAACAATAAACATCAGGGACTGAAAGCGCTATCTAAGATAATTATGGTAATTAATGTAAAACAATTATGATCGAGAATACCTCTAAAATTAGGGCTTTTAGCGGGGGGGGGGGGGGGGGCCGCAAAAGAATAAGAAATAAATTGTTTTTAAGGCTGTAGATAAATAATAGCTTATCGTACAAGAAAATGTCAAACGCGTAAAAAGTGTTATTTTTTTTGAAAGTTTATGGAAAAATTGAAAAAACAATTCATTCGGCTGATAGACTTTTCTGGATATACAAATTCTTAAAAATAATAAGAAGTGAATATTGAGAACGCTAGCACTAGATTTTTAAACGTGAGAACATTATTAGCTTTTTTCTTTAGCCGCTTCAAAATAGTCAAAAAATTCGAACTTAGCATCATTAAAAGTTGTGAAGTTTCTGTAAACAAAAAAATATATGTGAAAGTGATAATCCGAATAGTAATAATACAAAATCTGTCTATAACCCGTAACTGCCAGCACTATATATTGAAAAAATCCTCACGTTATTTTCGGACGAGGAAAACACGAGGAAATCCCGAGGATTTTCAGATTCCTCGGGTTTCTCGTCCGAAAATAACAAGATGATTTCCTTATAAGGATTTTTTCAATAGGCGACTTATCGTTATGTTCATAACAATCAGAGATAAAGATGCTGTGTTGACAGTCCCGCTTATTCAGCCTTGGTCGCTTCGAGTTTAGTCCAGTTCGTCTGCTCCAGATACACTTTGTGTCACGTGACCACTACTTCTAGCGCGCACTATTCAAAATATGGAAAGAAAATTGGATCTGAAATTAAACAAAAATGATTACAATTCTTTTTTATAGCTATACTTAACTAAAGTTTGCATTATATAACTTGATCTGCTTCTCTTCATATAAATATGAAAATAATGTAAATATTGTTCTTGTAAAGCGGAAATTTATACAAGTTCTCTTTTCAGTCACGTACATTAATTTTCAGTGACAAGTGTACATTAAAAGTGCTTGAAAATTAAAGAATTTTCTAATATATGTGACGTGCGCCGAAGAAAAATCGAAATCGAGGTTTTTACACCTTTCGATAGTTTTTGAGTTGCTCTTTTTAATGAAGCCATAGAAAAAAATTTCCGAGCGTTATTATTACTAATAATTGAGTTGATAGGTACCCCAGAAATCGGGCTTTCGCTCGAGAGCTCGAGATCCCGTGAAACACCTCCCACCGCTCACCACTACACCTCCGCATCTCATCTATACCCCGTCCGTGAGCGGCGCCGCTATATGCGGAGAATGGCGTGGTAAGTGGAGAGGGAAGATTTCGTGAGTCTTCCCTCTCTCCTAAAATTCGCGTCTATCGGGTCGACTTCGATCGCTCGCCCTGAAAAATGTCACTTATGAGAGTAATGTATATTAATGAGAACATTTTTCTCATACACCATCATTTCAAACCTAGGTGCGAGCGCCTTAAAATATTTCTGTCGTTCATCGCCTCTCCAAACCTAGGTGCGACCGACTTAAAATATGTTTCCTATTTACCATCACTTCGGATACATTTGGATAGAAAGACTGGGATTCAGAAGGATAGGGCTGACTATATATTTCAGAGAAGATAGGAAAAGATTCAATTATATAGGAATATAGGGATTATAAAAGATAGACAACATTTTGTATTGCCTAGTGGATAGAAAAGGATAGAGGTGGATAAGCGAAGAATTCATGTCGATATAAAGGCTGAGATTCAGAAGGTTAGGGCTGACTTATATTTGAGAAAAGATAAAAAAAGATTTAATTTGATAGGAAGATAGACTGAAAAAATAGACAAAATTTTGGGTTACCTAACGGATAGAAAAAAATAGACGTGAATGAGCGGAGGATTCATTCAGATAGAAACACCATGATAGGGATAGGGAGTGGAAGGTAAAGGATACATGTGGATAAGTGGCGGATAGACCTGGATAGGAAGATTGGGATTCAAAAGAATAGGAGTGATTGTATATTGAAAAAAGATAGAAAAGGATGGAAGGGATAGACACGGAATAAAGATGGATACATCGTTTCTTTCCATTTCAATCTTAGAGATAGAAAATGATTCAAGCGAATAGAGACTCTATCCATTTACTTTCAGCAGGGCGGTCAATATTATCAGAATTTATTAAATTATTTTTATTGAAAAAAATTATATAAAATAATTTTTAGCAGCTGAACAAAAACAAAACTTTTTTGCCTCTTGCACTTTTTATGCAGGAGAAACCGTTTGCAATTTACGACATTACAAACGAATGATTTTTCACAAAATCAAAATGTTTACACAGTTGTATCTCAGAATATATTGCTCAGACAAATTTGAAACTTGTACATTGTCTATATAGAGGTTAGATCTCTTGAAAGCAAAAAGAAATCTTCCGATCAAATGAAAACTTCTCTCCGTGAATTGGTGTTGAAAAATTGCGACTTTTAACAGAAAATCGTCTACGCTTTTCATTTGTTAATAAAAAATCATCCAGTCCAACTAGTGCCATAATTTCCACTAAAACTATTGAAAAATCTATACCTACCTCAATTAACATTATTGATTCTTCATAAACTCTCTTGCTTCATTGCTTATAACAGTTATAAATAAAAACCCTCAATGACCAGAATTGATTTTCTCCAAAATTTGTTATTAATCCCTGACACAAGATTAAACATTTTACTGTAGTGACAGTTTCTTGTACGACGAGCCATTATTTATTCACATCCCTATAAACAATATATTTTTCATAAGTCAACTCTCGTCTACAAGCCAGCATTTTCAAGTCATTCACGATAAACTTTTTTCATAACGTTAATTTTATCGTACACCGTATAATTATCTCTGTTAGCGTTTTCAATACCTGTTCCTTATTGTTTGTAACTATTTTTATTAAGAAAAACCTTCAATTAAGAAAATAGATTTGTTTAAATTGTTATATTAATTTATAGCATAAAATAAAACTGTTCACTCTCGTCATATTTTATTGTACGACAAATCATTATTGATTCAGGGCCTTCTAAACAATGTATTTTTGATAAATATACGCTCCCCCCTGCAAGCCATAATTTTGAAGCTCTTAGCGATAACCTATTTTCAAAACGTTAATTTTACCGTAAACAGCCTCCACCATGTCAGCCAGTGATGAATGGGATAATACGAAAAATGCATTGGCCAAGCTTCAAAGAATTGCCGTTTCCATAGTAGGGGCAGCACTTACTCACCTTCAGTTTACCCTTCCCGGTGTTGTCGCATAAAACTGTTTTCGATATCGCTATTTTAGAATGGGGGGGGGGGATAATATCTGTGAATAACTGTGAAAATCTGTTACACTGCACTCACTTTTGATGGTAAGAAAAAACTAATTTCCTTACCGGCAAATAGGAGCATATTATATTATATATATTTTCGAAAAATTATAATTATATTTTATTATTATTTATTTTTATTATTGTATTATATTATATTATATATCACTCTAAGCGAGGAAGACGCGCTAATTTCAGATCCTATGCGTCTTGAAACTAGACGGAGTGACTGCAGCCCGGCATACACTGTTACCCAGCGCGTTGCATTTTACAGGCGCAAAAATCACTCAATTTTTAATTACAAAGAAAAACAACAACAGGAATATTTTTCGAAAAAATCCCTATGTACCATCCAGTTAAATTGCCTTTAGATTATGTGGTTTAAGTATTACATTAAACAATGCATTTTTGTAGACGTGTTGTGGATCTCGCAAAAACCTAAGTAATTTTAATCGCCTTAAACACTATCCACTGATCTGATAACTGAAAAATAACACAGAAAAAACAGAGTGAATTTTCGTTGCGGTTAATGTTCAAGTAGGTTAAGTTGAATTTTTTGTGTCGAAACAAAGGAAGATACAATAAAGTTTACATGGTAACCATGCCCAATGCTGTGGGTAAATCTTACGACGTGAAAGTAATTTTTGTTGCAGGTAAAGATTACTCTAAAATCGGGATAATGATTAAACTTCGTTTTTCCTGTGAACTCTATCATTATAAAATGTTAAAATGAGTTTCAAAACTGCCTTCTTTACACTCTCTAAACAAACAGTATTCGTTCTCAAAGAGATTTCGATAGTTTATCTTTTGTTTGTTTAACCATAAATTTCGATAAATCAATAAACTTTTTTACCAAGCATCGTCAGTTTGTGAAAATATGGATCATTAATGATCCGTTTTTAAACAAAATAAGAAACTCTCACTCAGAACCTTGGAAAAAAAGTTTATTGATTTATAGAAATGTATAGTTATACAAAGAAAACAGATTCCATTTGAAGGCATCCGAAAACTATCAAAATCTCCTTTACAACGAATGCTGTTTATTAAAATCGTAAAGATGGCACTTTTTAAACATATTTTGCATTTTACTAGGATATAGTTAACAGAATAAACGGAGTGTTATCTTTACCCCGATTTCAGAGTTATCTTTACCTGCAACAAAAATGGCCTTCACGTGGGAAGATTCGCCCACCACATCGGGTATGGTCACCATGTCAAATTTATTGTATCTTCTTTTGTTTCGATGTGAAAAAATTCAACTTTACCCGCTTGAAAATTACCCGCAACAAAAATTCACTTCTGTTTTTTCTGTCTTATTTTTCAGTTATCAAGTCAATGGATAGCGTTTAAGGTACTCTTTATTTTGATATGCATTTTTATCTGTCTAGGTGTTATTTTAAATCGAATATTGAATAATGAACTTGCATGACGATAGCTATTTTACTTTTCGAGATATGACGAACAGAAAAAAGTAGATTAAAAAATTTACGTAATTACAAACGTCCCCCTGTGGGGAAGCAGAATTATTAAATATCAACTTTATGCCAAAGATAACTACACCAGTGAATTCGTTTCGAGAAATTACTAAGAGAACATGTGTTACGCTGTCACTTTCTTGCCCCAATTAGTTGTAACAAAATAATACACAATTGATTTGTGCCTGTCCCCGTTTCAATCTATGGTTAATATTTGTTTATAACTAATTTGGACAAGAAAGTGAAAATTTAACATATGTTTTTGTAGTCATTTTTCACGTAGAATAAATTGGCGTGGTTATTTCAAGCATCAGGTTATTATTTATAAATGTGTTTGTAACACATTTTTCAATAAAAAATTTTGCACCTGACATCTTATGCCAAAAATGATTGCTGGTAGCATTGCTAGAAATCCAGTAGTTATTTTTTTGATATGCCTATTGGTTAAACTATGGATGGAAGCGAATAAAGGCACAAATGAATTGTTTATTATTTTGTTTCGACTAACTGGGGAAAAAAGTGATTATGTAACACATGCTTGTTTAGTAATTCTTCACATAGAATTCATTGGTGTAGTTATTTTTAGCGTGAGGTTGATATTTATTAATTTCTTTATAACAAATTGTAATATAAGACCCCTGCATGGATTTCCGATCTGGTTAGATCCCTAAATCAAATTCTATTATGCCTCAAAACACCTAACTGCAAAAACGTTGGATTAAAAAGTATTGTATCAATGTTATTGAAAGCGATTGAATGCAAAGCAGAAAATTTCCTGTTGCAAAGTATTGAATCGCATCCGCGAGATGATGTCGTGAAATCTGCTTTGCAACAATTTCGCATTCAAAGGGCAATACTTTTGAACGTTTGGACTAAAGCAGGTATGTTAAAAAGCATTTCTGACGAGTAGTCGATTTTCAGGTGACGGTAGAGAGGACGTAAAATCTTACTCACCGGTAACCTTCTATTAAATTTGTTAGGTTTTCCAAATTAAAATCTTAATTTTGTACTGCTGCCATACAAAGGAACCCGCACACATCTATGGAAAATATGGTCCCGGTGGAAGTGGCTGAAACTGTGGTATAAGGTAGTTTATAATATCCTGATCAAATAAAGTCTTTAGACACTGGGTCCAAAAAACGCCAGGTTTCGAGATAGGATGGACCAAATGTCAGTTTTCATGGACGCGGGTGAAGGTCCACAGACCCTTGAGGACATAGCATGAAATGACATGTCACATGACATGGCATGATATGACACATCACATGGCATATGAGATGGCATGAATAGACGCATGACATGACGTGACACATGACGTGACACATGGCATGGCACATGACATGACAAGTGCGAATTCCAATACGGCCCAACATTGGCCCAGGACTGGCAAAAATGTTGCCGGAATTCGGCTGCCAGTATTGGGCCATAGCTGGATGTGTAATTACGGTATGCAATCGGCGGCCGAAACAGGCTCAATACTCGTTGGAAGCACATGCCCAACATTGGACGCCATTATTGGCCCAATGCTAGGTGACAGTTCTGCTCAACAGTGGCTGTCAAGGTCGGTTCGAATCTGGCATATCCATTAGCCTATAATTGTCCGATACTGGATTGCTAACTGTCCAAGTGCGAAGTTAGATACGGCCCAGCACTGGCCCAGTAACGGCAAAAATATTGCCGAAGATGGGCTGCTAATATCGTACCGTTACTGGAATGATAACTCCGGTATGCACTTGTCGGCCAATTCTGGCCCAGACTCTGGCCGCCATCACCGGAGTTAATTTAAAAAAAAAAATAAAAAATCATTGAATTGTTTTTAGGACGCATCTATATACGACTGCATATCGTCCGAATATTTGTTATAATTTCCAAAATTTAAATTTCATTCAAAAATTTTGTTTAATTTTAGCACCCACTACTGCTATACTCTAACGATATGTCAAAAAAGGTATTTAAAAAATAAATAATAATTGATTGCGAGTATTTTCACTTTGAATATTAATGGGCCCTGGTGTAGAGTGAACACATATATTACATTTTTAAATATTATATTACAAATAAAATTTCTAAAGCTAGGGGTATCGAACCTACATCTATACGTAAATCTATCGCCTAGCAGTCGGGAGTCTTAACCATTGCGCTAAACCTACGAGTTGAAACTCGATGAAAAAGCCATCCTCATAAGCTAAAGCTCAAAAAAGTTATAACACCAAATTTTAAACTCTCTTTTTCTAATTAAATATGTATTATTATACGACGTTATGAAAATTGTAAAATATACGAACTGCTAACAGGAATATCAATAAAATAATTTTTAAATAAATAATTTATATCGATTACAATTTTTCTTTGTGTAATATTTTTTAATAACAAATTTTTTTAAACTTTCGTATAAGGTTTGGTTTTTTTTTCTTCAAAAAAAAAAAAACAGGAAACAAGTTGTATTCGCGACGGTTGTATTTATAGTTCTTAGACATTTTAGAACACATGAACCATATTTTTAAAAGCATTAAAATTTTTTTTTTAATATTTATACTCTCGGCATAGTACTGCGCCGATCGTGGAGCCAGCCGTTAGCCAGTACTTGGCGAATGGCCGATTATCTGTACTGGTGACCAGTACTGGGCCAGTACTGCGCCGGTGGTGAACTCCGGCGGAGTGCGGAAATTTCCGCCTGGGTCATCAGCTCACTAGTGGATACCAATAACAGCCCAACCTCGGCCGTCAATATCGCACCGTGATCTGAATAAATGCTTTGGCCTATACTTGGCACCTAATTCCGGCCTTTGCTAGGCCAGACTCTGGCTTTTCCTATTGAAAAATGTTTAGCCAAAGTAAAGACGAAGTTTGGAACAGCAGTGCGCCGAGTCTGGCCCGAACTTTGGCTTTTACTCTTAAAACATGGTTTGCCGTAGTAAAAGTCACACTTGGCCCAGTGATGCGCCTTTGCTGGGCCAGACTCTGGCTTTTCCTATTAACACATGTTTAGCCAAAGTAAAGACGAAGTTGGGAACAGCAGTGCGCTGAATCCGGGCCAAACTCTGGCTTTTCCTCTTAAAACATGGTTTGCCGTAGTAAAAGTCACACTGGACACAGTGATGCGCGTTTGCTGGGCCAGACTCCGGCTTTTCCTATTAAAACATGTTTTGCCAGAGTAAAGACGAAGTTTGGAACAGTAATGCGCCGCGTCTGACCCGATCTCTGATTTTTCCTCATAAAACATGCTTTGCCGTGATAAAAGTGACACTTTGTCCAGTAATGTGCCATCACTGGGCCAAGTATCGGCGGTAGATCGACAAATATGAATAGCCAATATAGGCAGCCAGTACAGGCGCAACACTGGGCCGATTAAAATGCCGATATTGGCTCAATAACATTAGCCGATCTTTGGCTGCCGAAATTGGATCAAGCCTGGGCCGTGTGTTCAGTTCCGGCAATTCGCACTTGGGATGACACATGACATGAAACACGACATATGACATGAAATGTCATGTCATGTAATTTCATGTGTCATATGATATGTCATGTCATGTGTCATATATCATGTCATTTCATGTGTTATGTCATGTCATGCCATGTGTCATGTCATGTTCTGTGATGTGTCATGTCATGTGTCATATGAAATGTCATGTCATATGTCCTGTCATGTCATGTTTCATATGACATATCATGTAATTTGTCATGTAATGTGTCATGTCATGTTATGTGTCATGTGATGTTACATATAATGTCATGTGTTATGTCATGTGTGGCATGACACGAGACATGACATGAAGCAAAATGACAAGATATGACATGATACATGGCATGACATACGATACATGACATGGCACATAACACGACATGACATGAAATGTCATGACATTTCATGTCATGTGCAATGTTATGTGTCATGTCATGTGTCATATCACATCATGTCATGCCGTGTCATCTCATGTGTCATTTGTCATGCTATGTGTCATGTCATTCCATTTCATGTAACTTCATGTGTTATTTCGTGTCATATGTCTTGTCATGTTATTTGTCATTTTTTTATGTCTCGTGTCATGTCATGCGTCATATCATGTCATCTTATGTGGCATGTCATGTGATGTGTCATGTCATGCCATGTCCTGTGACATGTCCCCAGATAACAATTGTGATATGCACATAACATGCACTGTGTGATTCTCATGCTGCGCGTGCAAGAGAGTGTCCATTTCGCCATCATGGAATGATGGGCACGTGGCTGCGCGCGTTATGACTTGCATTTCGCTATCACATATGCCTTCACAAAATGTGAGCAAAATGCGACGCACATGTGACGGCATCATAAAGGCAAAATAGTTGTCAAACATCTTGAAGAAATAATAATAATAATATATATTATTGACTTTTTAAATTTATAAAGGTTAAATTTTCAACAAATATGAAATTGGTGTACAAACTGGCATTGCACATTCCTGACGAAATAAATAAATGTTTGCCGCGAAAGTAATTAAATGGAATTTTATTTTTACAATTATATAAAGATAAAAATAAAAATAAATCTTCGTAATATTATAAATTTATATTTTAATTTTTAAATATAAACAGTACATCTGAAATTTTATTATTATATAATAATTAGTAATTATTATATTTTTGATGTATTACATACATAATTATGAAGGAGATTTCTATATTAATAGAATTATTATTTTTGAAATAAAAATTACCAAGTGCTTTTACGAATTTGAATGAAGCGGACGCGCTTAGCAGAATCAAATGGTGGGAGATGGGAGGCTGATTTGACCAACGAAGTTGAACGTCTCTCCCAAAACCGCATGCATATAGTTTTGACATATGTTCTATGTTGACATATATTTCGACTAAATTTCGGCAACAGCTCTGGAGTGTTCTCGCGTGCTTTCTGTGTATTGTTGAAATTCCTCTTATATTTATTTGGTGCGTTTTCGCTATAACATCAGTGTAATATTAACGTACACATGGTGACTACCTAAATTTTGAATTGATTAATCCTAGTGGGCAAAAAAACGGAGGACGTCTTTACGACATCCACGACATTTTTACGACGTCGCAAAGACGTCCTATGTCCGTGTCGTAAAGATATCTTTAACACTTCTTTAAGACATTTTAATGTCGCAAAGATGAATTTACGTCATCTTTGCGACACGGACATACGACGTCGTAAGATGTGTTTTAATTTTTTGCCGACTGGGAATCCTAAACGAATAAGTAATATATCCATACTTCTTTGTCCCCTTTTGGTGATTCCATATTCCTAACCTCAAAATTCGGAAAAATGTGAAACTCTTAATTGAAATAATTGAATCTTTTTTATAAATACTGTATTTATTTAAAAAAACTTATTGAAAAAATTAACGGCTAACTTTAAAAAAAAAGTATAAAGTAATCTGTCTAGACCTCGCAGTGCATACGTGCGTTGCTCCTGTTGCAAAATAAATTATTGATTTATAATTTAAATAAATAATTGTCATTAAAGAAACTCTGCTCATCGCCCTGTCGTGCGATAAATGTGTGTATGTTTGCGTAAAGTTTCACAATCGTGAAAACACGTATTGTTTTTAATTCTTTAAACAAAATTTTTAACAAATTAATTACTTTCCTTTTATTTCGTAATAATAATAGTCATAAATATAAATTTGTAAGATTTCTAATGAAGAATCATAATTTGCAAGTGATATGTGACGCAGATTATGACTGTCATAACGTGCGAGCGATTTGAGCCTCAATTGATGACGCATATGTCTCATTAGGTGAGAGCACATTGTGCGGATTGATCCGCAGATATGCGTGCGGATACGCCATCATTTTGCAAGCATTTTGTTATCTGGGGTCATTTCATGCTATGTGCTCGAGGTTCCGTGGAACTCCTCTCGCGTCCATGAAAAGTGACATTCGGTCCCTCCTATCTCGAAACATGGCATTTTTTGGACCCAGTGTCCAAGGACTTTATCTGATCAGGATATTATAAACTACATAATACCACAGTTTCAGCCAATTTGACCGGGACCAAATTTTCCATAGATGTGTGCAAGGTATTTTCCAGTTTCGAATTTGTATTATAAAAAGAAGCCTTGATATCATAAGAAAATTATTTTATGTCCTTGTTACTCTAGAAAATTAGAAGCGTTAAATCTAACTGACTGATGTTTACATTTTTTTAATAATTCACAATTTTCTCTGCACTCTTTACATGATTTTTACATGGGCAATAGGCAATTTCGCAGGAATATTTTTTTAGCGCAGAAATAGTGAATCCTAATGAATCCTAGCCTTTAAATTGTTGTAAAATTACTTATCTATGCAATGTTTGCTGGAACACAAAATGATATTTCTTTGTTAGGAATTGAATTTACCGATTTGGTGTGACGTCACACTAAATTGATTAATCAGAGAGTCAGCTGGACACTGACCAAGACATCAGAATAATGTAATTAAAACTAGTTAGTCTTAAATTGAGAATCAAGTCATTTTCCGAAGTTGTCCTATATGGGCTCTTTCTTTTCTCTTTCATATTTTATCTTAAACTTTGACTTTAAAATTCCCAACAACTTTGTCTCGTCTATCATGGAAATCTAATTTCTAGTTGTCCACCAATTCTCCTTTTCTGGAGATGTGCACCACACGCTCTCGTCATCTTCATTGGCATATTGCCGAATATCAAACGCGATTGCCTTATTATAATCGCCTTTCTTCTCTCTAGTCGTGCCTTGACTGTTTCTGTTTACCTGGAGTATCTGGTTGCCTGACATTCGTGCGTTCACGCCTTCTCTTTCTGCCGCCTTTGTCATCTTTGGTTCCGCTTCTCGTCTCCTTCTTTTCGCCTGCTGCGTTCACAGTTCAACCGTCTTCAAATCGCCATCCTTCCCATCAGCTATCAACTAATAATTTCCCATCGCTCTACGTCACTGCTTACCACTGTACAATCTCCTTCAACCTCTATCTACACCGCTCATCGCACCTCCACCTTACACCCCCCCCCCTTTCTCTCACTTAAAAATGTACAGTTAGTTATTAACAAATTTATTTTTATAAACAATAGTAGCAGATTTTTGAATGATTTGCGATATATATTTAGTGATTTTTGTCTTTAATCTACATCCAAGTAATATTTAAGCATCAAAAAACTATATAAATTATATTTCTCATTGTTATAAACAAATTTCTCAGTGAAATTTGCAATTTGTGCAATTTTTAGGAGTCTGAGGTACTTTTTTCGGAACGTGCATTTTTGATTTCTTCGTGACACTTCGATAAAAATTATTGTGAACTTCACAAGAGTTATAACTGCCTACTTTTTTTACCCTGTTCTACATCACATTTTTGATAAAAAATACACCGAACTTTCGATTTGAGAAGCAATAGAAAGAAAATTTCCGTAAACTTAAGGTATCCAAAGATTTTCAGAAGAAATCCGAAAATTTCCTGAAGTTTCTGGTAAAGGACCCTGAACCAAATACATTGGAAAAAGGTCTCTGCATACTTCTTTCATTTTGAGATATTTTGTAGCTTTAGATATTCTGAATGAAAAATCCTAATGACAAAAAGTCTACCGATACTCGAAGTCTTTTGAGGAGCTCTACCAACACTCGAGGACAGTGTGGCACAACGCTCATAGATTATGGCTATGACTCGTTACTTTTGGATAGTTTTTCGTGCGTATAGCGTCACAGTTGACCTCATAATCCCGTTAGCAGAGACGTTACAGGTACAGTGGGAATCTTGTCGCCACGCTAATAGATCATGGGAGTGTGTCTGAGAGTAGCTTAACTACCGTAGAAGAAGTAGTTGGTAGATTTCGGATTATGATACTAAAAACTAAACTTCATTAAATCTCACAGGTTGAATATGGCGCCGAGTCTGGTGGTCATGTGCAGTGTCGATCCGTGTAATTGTCATTTCGGAAGATTTCTGATTGAAAAACGATTAGATTTTTGTTTACAAAGTACGGGAGGTGTCGATTCTGTGGATGCTTGATTGGCTATAGTGTGTGAACAGCTGGTATTATTTACTTTAAGCCTGGTATGGATCGAGAAGTGATCTGTTGGAGCAGGTATGCCCCTCTATACCTTTGATTTTGACAGGGGGTTTTAACGATCGAATTGGGGCTTTAAATCAGGTGTCTGAGGAGGCAGTTCCGCTGGGGGTAGGTACGAGCGCGACGAGGGTGACCGTGAAGTATGTAAAAGGGGATCTGCTTTGGTCGAATGCTTAGAAGCATATGGGTTTGTTTTCTTGAATGGCAGATTCGGTGGCGATTGTGCGGCTAGCCTCACTCGCCTTTCCGCCGGGAGTGGGAGTACTATCGATCTCGCGGCATGCGCTCTCCCTTTCATAAGAATGAAAAAGGATTTCAGAATTATTCAAATTGCTACGCGTTCGGACCACCTTTCACTCCGTATAGAACTCTTATGTTTCGCCGAAGGAACTGCTAGGGAAGCTACTGGGACAAAGCGTACGGGGACATATCATCTCACATGCGGCAAGTCTCTCTGCGGCATCTCTATCTAGCGGCTTCTCTCCCGCGCGGCATTTTTCACAGTAAAATTGACATTTTTGCGGCATCTCTCAACGCACCCCTGTGACTGGCCAAAGAAATAATGTTGGTCAAACCCCTACCCCTTTTCCAACGTCTCGTGGGGGCTGGAATGCACCCCTGTGACTAGCCACGGAAATAATATTGGTTCCCTTTCCACTGGTGAGAGATGCCGCTAGGTAGAGATGCCGCAGGTGTGACTTACCGCAGAGAGACTTGCCACATGTGAGATGATATGGACCCAAGCGTACGAGTACGTGTGGGAAAATGATATGGAAGGAATCTAGGAAGGGGCTTTCTTGATAGGCTGGCTCTCTCGGACTCATATAAATTAAGTATGAAGTCCGTCGAGACGGTAAACGAGAAGCTTATCTCTGCTATTATGGCTATAGCATCGGGAGAGGGAATGATCTGTAAACCGTGTGAGAGCTTTAAGGGCATGAAGCCTTGGTATGACTGGGCGTGTTTTAATAGTAAGACGAGCGTGGAAAGAATCTGAAGTTGTGTAAAAAGTCAGGGTTCGCGCAAGAAGACATTCTTAAATTTAATGTAGATAAAGCGACTTATTACGATATTTAGCTAGGAATATTTCAGGTCATCATTTGAAAGTTTTATTTCATCTAGCGACATCAAGTGGGTGCCTGCGCCAATAAAAAAGGTAATTATATCAATAAATTTGAATACCAGTCCAGAGCCATTTGCAGCGTTATTTCTGGCTTCAAGTCCCACAAAACTGGGAAAATCCATCCAGCTTTGTATCTGATGTAGGCGCTAAGGAAATCGATTAAAATATTTCGATAAAATATATCGATAAATCGATAAAAATAATGATAAGAGTGAAAGAAACGAGACAGGTGTTCCTAGCCTTGGTAATAAATGCAATGAAAAAATAATAATATCTTGGAACTTCCAAGTGTTTATTCTATAACTATCGCTCATCTTAAAAATTTGATGAATATGAGGAAAAGGAATCAAATACATGAGAATGAGTGTACAGGCGATATCCCCAACGCCACGTGAATTTCTGATAGCATTGATTTCTCTCTCGAACCGATTTTTGATAACGTATTTTCTTTTGAATTTATATGTGAAACTTTACGTGTTAAAAATTATATTAATGTATGCAAAGATAACTGAATGAATGACATCAATAAAAATTACATGTTCGTGTTAAATGATAAAGAAGAAGTCTTAGAACCTTCCACCTTGTTTGACGGGATTCAGGAGATCGCAGCTCTGCTAATGAGTCGGAGAGAAAAAACGTTCGTTATATACATAGATGTCCCTTTTTGATAATTCATACAAAATCAAAGCTCGTAAAGTTGAACACTTGAAAGAGTTAGTAACTTAAAATTGTATTTACTAGCTTCACTACCGCTCAGGGTTGCTATTCGCGGTAACAGAATCAATGAATTTTGTTTGGATGTGATTCTTTTCAATGAAAGTTAGAGAACATCTATTGGCATCTTTTATCTATGCATCAATAGCTTATAGATTGATATTCTTGATACTATTTTTGTTTTTTCGAAAGCTATGCATTAAGCATACAAAGCTTTACTTAATTGTTCAGCTAACACAAAACGAAACATCTTTACATATTTTCATGATCTATTTTGCGCTTATTGCAACTGTTAAGTATTTCCCTTTATAACTTACGCCTCTAATTTGCCAGGTTGTATGAAATTAAGAACTCACTTTTCTATTAATAAAGAAACAACGTTTTAATGATCATAATCATGCAAAAATACAAGACTACAACCTGACGTGGAATTACATTGACCGAGCAAAAAACAAAAGGCTCTGATCGAAAATTAGTCATCATCACTCGCTTGCTTCTCTCGTCTCTCTTACACTCTCGAATCGCTCTCGTTCACAAGGAAAAAGCCTCTCGTTCGATATCTCGCTCGTTGCGTACCCTTCTCGCTATTGTCGCTCATATCGCTTTATACAGCGCTAAATTCAAATTGGTAAAATATAATAAAAGTTCTTAACACTCGGGCATCCTGTATTATAGTTCTTCCTCGAACTTCGTATCTATTCGAGTACAAAATTGCGAAATTTGCTTGGCAATTGAATTTTTCTGGAACTTCATCTGTTGACTTTCATTAAATCCGGGGTTTCCGATTGTTCGTTATCTTCTAATGATTTTTCTCTGGGGGTAAGAATCTTTGCTTTTCTGGTGAACTCTTCAGTATTTCTAATTACATTTTCTACGTTATTTGATATTGGACATTTTTTAAACGCTTCTCGTCATAACGCTTCTTATGTTGTTCCTGTTCAGAAATCATTTTCTGTCGCGCTTCTTCCTGTAGAGTTTCTGGTCGATAATACTCCTTGTCCTTGGTTAATTCCCCCAATGTACCTTCATCATAGTGGCAAACATATCCATACAGAAGTTGGAAAGGACTTTTCCCGTGGTAGTATTCGGTGACGAGTTCAAGTCCCGTTGTACAAAACTCAATTTCTTATCCCAGTCTTGACCTTCATGATCTTTTACATTAGTTCGGATAGGTGGCAACAAGGTGTTATTTACGCGCTCCACCAATCCATTGGACCGGGGTAGCCTGGATGATTCAGGGTATGGCGTATTCCCTGTTGTTACCAAAACTCCTGTAACATGTTTGACGTAAAGCACGTTCCTCTGTCAGTGATAATTCGTTCAGGGTCCTTGATTAAGGACGAAATCTTTAAGAAAAAGTATGACACTAACTGCTTTGGTGTTTCGAAATGCCTTTAAAACTGTAAATCTGGTTAGAATATCGGTTAGCACTATAACGTATTTATTCCCCTTACTGGCCAACGGCCATACCACGCTGAAAAAACCAGTTCTCGTCAGATCACTGAAGTTATGCAGCGTTGGGCGCTGTTAATACTTGGATGGGTGGTCATTCGAGAATACTGCGTGCTGTTGGCACATCGTCGGTGTGATGAGCCCACACTTGTAGTTATTTATAACTACAAGAAAACTATCCACCTAGAAACACTACCCGAATCGGGTAGTGTCACGCCTACCCTGAAAAGGAAATGGCTTAATGGTATACTACTACTACTGGAAGTGACGAATGGTCCCTCGTGGTCCATGTGGACCTTTTCGAAAGGACTCCTTCCTGGGGGTATGGGATGCAGTTCTCCCGCCTGGCGACCAGTTATTGCCTTTGTCATGATGCACTGGATACAGCCGTAAGCGTGTTATTTCACATACTTACGCATCAAGGGAAAATAGTAAAACTGACTTATTTTATTTACAGTACGCTCCAAACATTGATGTGATTGTAAATCATGGAATCGCACGGCCATACTTGTGCTTAGATTCTTCGGAATTACATACTTTATGCAGCACATACGCGTTATGGGTTATAATTTGTTATCCGGGTTATAAAGCATGGAGAGTGCAGGAAGTGCTGTCATCTGTATGCCTCTTCGCCGAGTCACAAGTGCCGTTTCATAAACTTACTTTCATATGTATCAAAACGTGCTCCTGAACTGGAAACGTGTTTTTTTTTCTTTTTTTTTCAAAATGCCCATAACTCCAAACGCCCATAACGGACATTTGTTGCATAAAGTATCGTGTGCTATAAAGACACACTTACAACCCTTGGTGCACAATATACTATTGAAGTATCCTTTACTCGCTTATAAAGTATATCCTCATGCAGTTCATAGTCTTTTATTTCGCCTAATTCGACCTTCGTTCTTTTGTTTAAGGGCTTCTTTAAGATTTCTTGTTTACGCTGTAGATTATGTCGCTATATTGATACATAACAATTTCGTCGAATTAATTTACACTCGAGGAAATTCCATCTAATCTTTCGGTAAATTCGTTTTCGGGTTCCTCGATTTCAGTCGGCGTTCTGGACAAGGCATCTACGTGTGTCATATGTATTCCCGGTTTGTGTTTTATGTCGAAACTAAATTCGCTAATACGATTAAACCAACGAATAACTTGCGGGTTCTTATTTTTATTCGCGTTAATATACAGAAGATCACCATGATCGCGTAAAGGTCCTATGGTTTCAGACATTAATTTGCAAAAATAAAATGGTGCGTTCATTAATCCAAAAACATTCCTAGTGAATTCTCCAATTTCATCCGGAGTAATGAAAGCTGTCAACGCACGCGCTTCTTTCGTTAGGGGTACTTTGCAGATACCCGTGACCGAGGGCTAAAGTTATAAATAAGGAGCTATCTCCTAGTACATCGAGATGATCGTCGAGATCGCGCAAAGGCAAATGCATTCTTTCTGTTTAATTATTCAACTTACGAAAGTCTACTACAAGTCTAGATTCTCCGGGTTTTTACTGATAGTACAGGCCTAGCATAAGGTTAATCAGTCTCGGTAACTATTCCCGTATCTTTCCATTCGCGGACGCATTCTTTAATTTTCTCGCGTTCGACGTTACTTGCTCGGTAAGGATTGAAGGAAAATGGTTTACTACTTGCTTTTAGTTTGATGTCCATTTTAATCTCATCGTTGCACCCTGCTTCACTTCATCCGGACGTTGATTACCGTTATTTACACGTAGTGGTTGGTTGGCATGACCGTAGCGATCCCGACGTAGTGGAACGTCGCCTGTGTTTAAGTGAGGTTCAATGAACAGGTTTACACTACCCTGCAAGGATGGAATCGAAGCACCCGCGGCTTGATACTGTGCTTGACCGGGCAATTGTGGTTGTCATTATGAAAAAGTTATATATATATATGTGTGTGTGTGTGTGTGTGTGTGTGTGTGTGTGTGTGTGTGTGTGT
>CAKNYM010035872.1:2337-13533 GCA_932195095.1 Andricus curvator
GAAGAATTCAATGAAATTCGTAAAAATCCAAAGTGAATTGAAAAAAATTCAAAGTGAATTAAAAAAATCAAAGTGAATAAAAAAAATTCAAATGAATAGAAAACTATTTTTTAAATCAAAAAAATTCCATTGACTTCCGTAAAATTGGAATGAATTTAGAGGAATTTAAGGTAAACGAGAAGAATTCGATGAAATTCGTAAAAATTCAAAGTGAATTAAAAATAATTCAAAGTGTATTAAAATTACATTACACTCTCATGAATGACAATGTAAAAATTCAAGTGAATAGAAAACAATTTTTTAAATCAAAAAAATTCCATTCCATAGCTACATTTTTAGATGAAAAAAATAATTTTGCTAAAAAAAAAACGATTTTCCGATAAATAGTTTAATTTTTAACCAAATAGTTTTATTTTCTACCACAATAGTTGAATTTTGAACCAAAAATATGATTTTTCAACAAAAAAGTTAATTTTCAACTTATAAGGGAAAAATTTTCAACCAGAAATGGAATAGCTACATTTTCAGATAAAAAATAATAATTTTGCTCAGAAAAAAAACAAAAAAAAACAACGAATTTCTGATAAATGGTTTAATTGTTAACCAAATAGTTTTATTTTCTACCACAATAGTTGAATTTTGAACCAAAAATACGATTTTTTAACAAAAAAGTTAATTTTCAACTAAGTGAAAACTTTTCAACCAGAAATGGAATAGCTACATTTTCAGATAAAAAAATTAATTTTACACCAAAAAAACAAATTTTCGATAAATCATTACATTTTCAGATAGTTTAATTTTTAACCAAATAGTTTTATTTTCTACCACAATAGTTGAACTTTAAACCAAAAATATGAATTTTGAACTAAATATATGAATTTTTAACAAAAATGTTAATTTTCAACCAAATATTTTAAATTTCAACCTATGAGGGAAAAAATTTCATCCAGAAATGGAATAGCTACATTTTCAAATAAAAAAATTAATTTTATACGCAAAAAAAAAAAAGAATTTTCAAGCTAAAAAGTCGAATGTTTTAGAATGCCGTTAACTTTTAAACCGTAAAAGAATATTTTCAACAAGAAACTTAGTTTTCAATCAAGGAAAATGAATTTGCTAATAATTAGTTGAATTTTCAACAAAATACCTACATTTTCTACCAAATAGTTGAATTTTCAACTTATATAGGAAAAATTTTCAATTAAAAATTGAATAGCTACATTTTCAGATAAAAAAATTAATTTTATAACAACAAAAACAAATTTCCAATAAAATAGGTAAACTTTTAAACTAAAAAATCGAATGTTTTAGAAAACAGTTGACTTTTAAACCGGAAAAGAATAATTTTTAATAGGAAACTTAATTTTCAATGAAACGAAATATTTGAATCCTCAAACAAAATAATGACCTTTTAACAAACAAGTTTAATTTTCTAAATTTTCAACAAAAAATGGAATAGCTACATTTTCAGATAAAAAAATTGATTTTACAGGACAAAAAAAAACGAATTTTCAAAAAATAGTTACATTTTCAGATAAACATTTTAGTTTTTAACCAAATAGTTCAATTTTCTACCACAATAGTTGAATTTTTAACCAAAAATATAAATTAAAAAAGTTCATTTTCAACCAAATAGTTTAATTTTCAGCTTGTAAAGGAAAATTTTTCAACCAAAAATGGAATAGCTACATTTTCTGATAAAAAAGTAATTTTACACGCACAAAAAAAAACGAATTTCCTACAAAATAGTTAAATTTTTTTAAATAAATAGTTTAATTTTTAACGAAATAGTTAATTGTCTACCAAAGTAGTTGTATTTTGAACCAAAATTATGAATTTTCAACCAAAAAGTTTATTTTCCACAAAATAGTTTAATTTTCTATCAAATTATTGAATTTTTAAGACAAAAAAGACGAATTTTCTATAGCACAGTTGAATTTTCATCAGAAAAGTTAATTTACGACCAGATAGTTGAATTTTCAACTAAAATGGTGAATCTTCAACAACAAAAATTAATTTTTCCAAAGTTTTTCAACAAAACATGTAATAATTAATATTTCAACAAACAAATATTTTTATTTTAAATCAAAAACAGTTGAATTCAACCAAAAAAAGACCAATTTTCTACAAAATAGTTGAATCCTCAACCAAAACATTTTAATTTTCAAACAAATAGTTGCATTTTCAACCAAAACAGATGAATTTTCAAACGAAGATTAATTATAATTAATAATAATTTTTTTACCCAAAAAGGACGAATTTTCAACTAAATAATTGAATTCTCAAACAAAATTATAAACTTTCAATAAACAAGATTAATTTTCTACCCAAATACACGAATTTTGAACAAGCATTTCCTACCAACTAGTTCGATTTTCAACTTAACAAAGGAGAAATTTTCAACCAAAAATGGAATAGCTACAACTTCAGGAAAAAATTAATTTTACACACAAAAGAAACGAATTTCTAACAAAATAGTTACATTTTCAAATAAATAGTTTAATTTTTAGTGAAAAAGTTTACTTTTCTACCAAAGCAGTTGTATTTTCAACAAAAAAACTTAATTTACGACTAGATAGTTGAATTTTCAACTAAAATTATGAATCTTCAACCAACAAAAAAGTATTTTTTATAAAGTAGTTGAACTTTAAACCAAGTAGTTGATTTTTGAACAAAAAAAATTAATTCAGCAAAAAGATACTTTAATTTTAAATAAAAAATAGTTGAATTCAACTAAAAAAGACGGATTTTTGTCGTTGGAGGTTGGATCCTACGTCGTTTTTGACGCAATATCCTAAGCAGTTTTTCGATGTCGGAATTTTCAATGGGATAGTCCCCTAAATTTCCCAGCGATTCTCTAACAGAATAGTTATCAATCGCTTCGCTTGGGTTTCGCTACTGGTATGCCTTTCTTTACCGAGATTCAATATTAATCTTTTAACGCAGTTGCACAAATTTCTTTCTATTTCCAGTTTGTTAAATTTGCCAACATCGAAGAGGACACGCCGTCTTATCACACACGTTACGATTTCTTTGTATCAAAGTTCTCTGCCATGTGTCACTCCAACCACGACGACGCCACCATTCGCAAGCAGATTCGACTTGCCGGAATTCAGGGGCTGCAAGTAAGACTTTTCTCATTTCAGAGGCTGAAAGTAAAAATCGGATATAAATATTTTGTGAGGAAGAATGGAACAAACCTTTTCTTGAGTCAGTAATAATCAAAAACCTAAACAAACACTTGGCAAATTAATTAAATTTTTTAAAAAATCGCACCAGTTACCTTTAGTCATATTAAGCTTAATACCCCACACCACAATAATAATTAATAATTCGAAAAAGCCACCCTTGTGCCATTTAGCAAACCCGATCTCAGCTGCCTTCAACTAAAAGAGCCAAACAATTTTTGAAATTATAAATAATCACACCACTCACCTTCGCAAGACTCTAAACGATATCTCGAATTTCAGAATAAGCAAAAAGCTCTCATATTTAACGAGCCGCATATTAGCTGCCTTAATCTAAAACAGCCAAAAAAATTGAATTAGAACTATCGCACCAGTCACCTCCAGTCACTCTAAACTAAATACCCCACACCACAATAATAATCAACAACCTCAAAAAGCCATCCCTGTCTCATTTAACAAACCCCATCTCAACTGCCTTCAGCTAAAACAGCCAAACAATTTTTGAAATTATAGATAATCACACCACTCACCTTCACAAGACTCTAAACTATATCTCGAATCCATCAATAATAATCAAAAACCTATAGAAGAAAACTTGCCACATTTAACGAACTCTATCCTTAGCTGCCTTAAACTAAATCAATCAAAAAATTAATTAATTAAAAATAATCGCACCAGTCACCTTCAGTCACTCTAAACTAAATACCCCACGCCACAATAATAATCAACAACCTCAAAAAGCCATACCTGTCATTTAACGAACCCCATATCAGCTGCCTTAAACTGAAAAAGCCAAAAAAAAATTCGAATTGAAAATAATCGCACCGGTTACCATTAGTCATTCTAAGCTAAATACCCCACACCACAATAATAATTAAAAATCCCAAAAAGCCATCCCTGTCACATTTAACAAACCCCATCTCAGCTGCCTTCAGCTAAAACAGCCAAACTATTTTTTTGAAATTATAGATGATCACACCAATCACCTTCACGAGACTCTAAACTATATCTCGAATCCCACAATTATAATCAAAACCTCTTACATTTAACGAGCCCCATCTCATCTGTCTTAAGCTAAAAAAGCCACGAAAAAATTCCGAATTAAAAATAATGGCGCCAGTTACCTTTAGTCACTCTAAACTTAATACCCCACACCACAGTAATAATTAACAACCCCAAAAAGCCATCCCTGTCATATTTAACAAACCCCATTTCAACGGCCTTCAAGTAAAACAGCCAAACAATTTTTGATATTAAAAATAATCACACCAGTCACATCTACAAGACCCTAAAATATATTCCCAACCCCATAATAATCAAGAATTCCAAAAAACTGCCCATCCCACATTTAACGAACCCCATCTCAGCTGTCTTAAACAAAAAAAAAAAAGCTATAAAAAAGTTTCTAATTAAAGAATAATCGTACCAGTCACCTTCAGTCACTCTAAGCTAAATACCCCACCCCACAATATTAATGAACAACCTCAAAAAGCCACCCGTGTCACATTCAACGAACCCCATCTCAACTATATCTTCAACCTCACAATATGAATCAACCATCTCAAAAAATTAGTTTTATTTTTTTATTTCTCATAATACGTCTTTCCTCATCTTCCCTACTTCCCTCTCCTCATTTTTGGTGCGATTATTTTTAATTTGAATATTTTTAATTTGAATTTTTTTTGGTTTTTTTAGTTTCAGGAAGCTGAGACGGGGTTCATTAACTATGACACGGGTGGCTTTTTGGGTTTTATTATCATTATTATTATTATTAGTGTTGTGAAGTGGGGTATTTAGCTTAAAGTGACTGAAGGTGACTCATGCGATTATTTTTTATTCGTATTTTCTGGCTTTTCAAGTTGTAGGCAGCTGAGATGAGGTTCGTTAAATGAAAAAGAGGTGGTTTCTTTAGATTGCTAATTATAATTGTGGGGTCGGGAATATATTTTAGAGTCTTGTGAAGGTGAGTTGTGTAATTATTTATAATTTCAGAAATTGTTTGGCTGCTTTACTTGAAGGCAGCTGAGATGGGGTTCGTTAAATGGGACAGGGGTTGCTCTTTGGGGTTGTTGAATATTATTGTGAAGTGGGGTATTTAGCTTAGAGTGACTGAAGTTGAGTAGTCCGATTATTTCAAACTCGGAATTTTTTTGGCTTTTTTAGTTTAAGGTAGCTGAGATGGGGTTCGTTCAATGTAAGAGGGGTCGTTTTTTTGGAGTGTTGATTATTATTGTGGGGTTTTGGATTTATTTTTGAGTCTTGCGAAGGTAACTGGTGTGATTATTTTCGATTTGAATTTTCTTTCTGTTTTAATTGAATGCTGCTGAGATGGGGTTCGTTAGATATGCCAGGGGACGTTTTTTTAAAATTTTTCATTAATTTTGTAGAGATTGGTGATATAGTTCCATGTCTGGCGAAGGTAACTGGTGATATTATTTATAATTCAAAAATTGTTTGGCTTTCAGTTTTTGGGGTTGTTTCTTTATTATTGTGATGTGGGGTATTTTGCTTAGCGTGACTGAAGGTAACTGGTACCAGTATTTTTAATTCTAATTTTGTTTGGCTTCTTTAGTTTAAGGCAGCTGAGATGGAGTTCGTCAAATGTGAGAGAGAAGCTTTCTTGGGATTCTTAATTATTATTGTTGTGTTGGTAATATATTTTAGAGTCTTGTGAATGTGATTGGTGTGATTATTTTCAATTTAAAAAGTTGGCTTTTTAGTTTAAGGCAGCTGAGATGGGGTTTGTTGAATGGGACAGGGATGGCTTTTTGGGGTTGTTAATTATTATTGTGGTGTGGGGTATTTAGCTTAGAATAACTGAAGGTGACTGATGCGATTATTTTTCATTCGAATTTTTGTTGGCTTTTTAAGTTGTAGGCAGCTGAGATGGGGTTCGTTGAATGAACAAGAGGCGGTTTCTTTAGATTGCTAGTTATAATTGTGGGATCGGGAATATATTTTAGAGTCTTGTGAAGGTGAGTTGTGTAATTATTTATAATTTCAGAATTTTTTTTGGCTGTTTTACATGAAGGCAGCTGAGATGAGGTTCGTTAAATGGGACAGGGGTGGCTCTTTGGGGTTGTTGTATATTATTATGAAGTGGGGTATTTAGCTTAGAATGACTCACGTTAAGTAGTGCGATTATTTCAAACTCGGAATTTTTTGGCTTTTTTAGTTTAAGGCAGCTGAGATGGGGTTCGTTCAATGTAAGAGGGGTCGTTTTTTTGGAGTGTTGATTATTATTGTGGGGTTTTGGATTTATTTTTGAGTCTTGCGAAGGTAACTGGTGTGATTATTTTCCATTTGAATTTTCTTTCTGTTTTAATTGAATGCTGCTGAGATGGGGTTCGTTAGATATGCCAGGGGACGTTTTTTTATAATTTTTCATTAATTTTGTAGAGATTGGTGATATAGTTCCATGTCTGGCGAAGGTAACTGGTGATATTATTTATAATTCAAAAATTGTTTGGCTTTTAGTTTTTGGGGTTGTTTCTTTATTATTGTGATGTGGGGTATTTAGCTTAGCGTGTCTGAAGGTAACTGGTACCATTATTTTTAATTCTAATTTTGTTTGGCTTCTTTAGTTTAAGGCAGCTGAGATGGGGTTCGCCAAATGTGAGAGAGAAGCTTTCTTGGGATTCTTAATTATTATTGTGGTATGGGGTATTTAGCTTAGAGTGACTGATGTTGACTGGTGCCATTATTTTTAATTCGAATTTTTTTGGCTTCTTTAGTTTAAGGCAGCTGAGGTAGGGTTCGTTAAATGTGAGAGGGGCAGTTTCTTGGAATTCTTAATTATTATGGGGTTGGGAATATATTTAAGGGTCTTGTGGTTGTGACTGGTGTGATTATTTGTAATATCAAAAATTGTTTGGCTGCTCTAGTTGAAGGCAGCTGAGATGGGGTTTGTTAAATATGACAGGGATGGCTTTTCGGGATCATTAATTATTATTGTGGTGTGGGGTATTTAGCTTAGAATGACTGAAGGTCATTGGTGCCACAATTTTTAAATAGAATTTTTTTTGGCTTTTTAAATTTAAGGCTGCTGAGATGGGGTTCGTTAAATGTAACAGGAGGGGTTTCTTGGGATTATTAATTATTGTGGGATTGAATTATAGTTTATAGTCTTGTGAAAGTGAGTGGTGTGATTATTTATAATTTCAAACAAATTTTGACTGCTCTAGTTTAAGGCACCTGAGATGGGGTTCGCTAAATGTGACAGGGATGGCGTTTTGAGGTTGTTGATTATTAGTGTGGTGTGGGGTATTTAGCTTAGTGTGACTGAACTTGACTGGTGCCATTATTTTTAATTCGAATTTTTTTTGGCTTCTTTAGTTTAAGGCAGCTGAGATAGGGTTCGTTAAATGTGAGAGGGGCGCTTTCTTTGGATTCTTAATTATTATTGTGGTGTTGGTTATATATTTTAGAGTCTTGTTTATGTGATCGGTGTAATTATTTTCAATTTAAAAATTTTGTTGGCTGTTTTAGTTTAAGGCAGCTAAGATGGGGTTCGTTAAATGTGACAAGGTTTTTGGTTATTGTGGGGTTCGAGATATAGTTTATAGTCTTGTGAAGATGAGTGGTGTGATTATTTATAATTAAAAAAAATGTTTGACTGTTTTAGTTGAAGGCAGCTGAGATGGGGTTTGTTAAATGTGACAGGGATGGTTTTTTGGAGTTGTTGATTATTATTGTGGTGTGGGGTATTTACTTTAGAGTGACTGTGCGATTATTTTGGATTCCATTTTTTTGGGTGTTTCAGTTGTAGGCAGCAGAGATGGGGTTTGTTAAATGGGACAGGGATGGCTTTTAGGATTGTTAATTATTATTGTGGTGTGGGGTATTTAGTTTAGAGTTTTTGTGTCATTTTCACTCTAGAAAATTTTTCTGATATATTTCTTATATATTTATATCGAGACTATTTATATCCCGTTTTTATTTTCAGCCTGTTATTTTTTTTTAATTGTTATTAAGCCTCGTATTAATTTATTGGATCTCCTCTTCAGGGTGTCGTGAGGAAAACCCTTTCTGACGATCTGGTGGAAAACATCTGGGAACCCGTCCACATGGACAAGATCGTTCCTTCGTTGCTCTACAACATGCAAAATGCGAGGCATTCTGATAAACCTGATGCAACACCGGAAAGTCCAACGGAGGAAAGATCTGATCCACCTCAGTTTGCAGAAACCTGCATGCGGGAACTTGTAGGTCGTGCCTCCTTTGGTCACATTCGTTGTGTGATCAAACCTGTTCTGAGGTATCTAGATTATTGAATCTTAAAATATATATTTCAATTTCCAAGCTGGTTATACCACTATTGATACTATTTGAACACTTTTTTTTAGAGATGACACTATTTTGCTGCTATTTCCAAAAAAATGACACCAAAGACACTATTTGCTCACAATTGCCCGCTAGCGCTAAATTTTCAAACAAAAAGATGGATTTTCCACACAAAAGATTAATTTTCTACCAAAAAAGATTAATTCTCCAAAAATACATACATTTTTTACCAAATAGTTGAATTTTCAACCAAGAACATTAACTTTCTTTTCGGGAAGACGAATTTTGAACAAAATACATATATTTTTGGTTAAATAATTGAATTTTTAAACTAAAAAGGATCAGCTTTTGTCTCGAAAATACAGTAGTTAAATTTTAATATAAGAGAATTAATTTCCAAGCCAAAAAGACGAGTTTTCTACAAAACAGTTGCATTTCCAACGAAATAGGTACATTTTAAACCAAATAGTTGAACTTTCAAACTAAAAAAAAAAAAAGTTTACCTTAAATACAAGAGTTAAATTTTCATTCAAGAGAATTAATTTTCAATACAAAAAACAAATTTTCTAATAAAATTGTTGAATTTTCAAGCCAAAAAGAAGAATTTTCTACAAGACAATTGAATTTTCAACAAAAAAGTTAATTTTCAACCAAATACGTAAATTTTTAACCAAATAGTTGAATTTTTAAACTAAAAAAAATCTGTTTTTACCCAAAATACAGTAGTTAAATTCTCATTTAAGAGAATTAATTTTCAATACAAAAAACGAATTTTCTACAAAACAGTTTAATTTTGTAGAAAACAGTCGAATTTTCTAATAAAATGGTTGAATTTTTAAGCCACAAAGACGAATTTTCTACTAAACAGTTGAATTTTCAACCGGAGAAGATGAATTTCCAACAAAAGCGTTCATTCTTAACCAATGACTTGAATTTTCAACAAAATAATTAAATTTTCGGTTTAAAAAATTAATTTTTAACCAAAAAAAATACGAATTTTCAACTCAAATTATGATTATTTTACCAAAAGAAAATTAACTTTTACGAAAGTAGTTTAACTTTCAACCAACGATTTGAATTTTCAGAGAAAAATATAATAGTTGATATTTTAAATAAAAAATATGTTAATTTCAAATAAAAAACAGTGGGAGTTAACCAACAAAAACGAATTTTCGGCAAAATACTTGAATCCTCAACTAAAACAGATTAATTTTCAACCAAACAGTTTCGTCTTTAACAACAACAAAAATTGATTTTCTACTAAAAAGACAAATTTTCAACAAAATACATCAATTTTCAACCAAATAGTGAAATTGTCAACCAAGTAGTTTAATTTTCAATCAAATAGTTTCGTCTTTAACAACAAAAATTGATTTTCTGCTAAAAAGACAAATTTGCAGCAAAATACAGCAATTTTCAACAAAACAGTCAAATATTCAACCAAATAGTTTAATTTTGAATCAAATAGTTTCCTCTTTAACAACAAAAATTTATTTTGTACTAAAAAGACCAATTTTCAACAAAATACATCAATTTTCAGCCAAATAGACAAATTTTCAACCAAGTAGTTTAATTTTCAATCAAATAGTTTCGTCTTTAACACCAATAAAAATTTATTTTCTACTACAAAGACAAATTTTCAACAAAATACATCAATTTTCAACCAAATAGTTTAATTTTCAATCAAATAGTTTAATTTTGAATCAAATAGTTTCCTCTTTAACAACAAAAATTTATTCTCTACTAAAAAGACCAATTTTAAACAAAATACATCAATTTTCAACCAAATAGACAAATTTTCAACCAAGTAGTTTAATTTTCAATCA
This sequence comes from Andricus curvator, assembly GCA_932195095.1. Taxonomy (NCBI): domain Eukaryota; kingdom Metazoa; phylum Arthropoda; class Insecta; order Hymenoptera; family Cynipidae; genus Andricus; species Andricus curvator. The sequence continues at coordinate 12,635 of CAKNYM010035872.1, forward strand.
AATAGTTTCGTCTTTAACACCAACAAAAATTTATTTTCTACTACAAAGACAAATTTTCAACAAAATACATAAATTTTCAACCAAATAGTCAAATTTTCAACCAAGTAGTTTAATTTTCAATCAAATAGTTTCTTCGTTAACAACAACAAAAATTTATTTTCTACTACAAAGACAAATTTTCAACAAAATACATCAATTTTCAACCAAATAGTCAAATTTTCAACCTATTAATTTAATTTTCAATCAAATAGTTTCGTCTTTAACAAAAAAAAATTTATTTTTTACTAAACACAAATTTTCAACAAAATTCATCAATTTTCAACCAAATAGTTTAATTTTGAATCAAATAATTTCCTCTTTAACAACAAAAATTTATTTTGTACTAAAAAGACAAATTTTCAACAAAATACATCAATTTTCAACCAAGTAGTTTAATTTTCAATCAAATAGTTTCGTCTTTAACAACAGCAAAAATTGATTTTTTTTACTAAAAAGACGAATTTTCCGCAAAATACAGCAATTTTCAAACAAACAGTTTAATTTTGAATCAAATAGTTTCGTCTTTAACAAACAAAAATTGATTATCTACTAAGCAGACAAATTTTCAACAAAATACATCAATTTTCAGCCAAATAGTCAAATTTTCTACAAAGAAATTTAATTTTGTAGAAAACAGTCGAATTTTCTAATAAAATTGTTGAATTTTTAAGCCAAAAAGACGAATTTTCTACAAAACAGTTGAATTTTCAACCCGAGAAGATGAATTTTCAACAAAAACGTTCATTCTTAACCAATTACTTGAATTTTCAACAAAATAATTAAATTTTCGGTTAAAAAAATTAATTTTTAACAAAAAAAAATACGAATTTTCAACTCAAATTATGATTATTTTACCAAAA
>CAKNYM010035874.1:0-25222 GCA_932195095.1 Andricus curvator
TCATAAGGACAACCGCAGAATTTCGCCGGGAGCGGGTGCTAATCTGAAAAATTGCACCCGCTCCCAGCGAAATCGCGGTAAAATTTCAGCTGTAATCACGTCTCATAACCGTGAGATAGATGGTTACAGTCTGCAGTTAATTCAATACGATGATCCGGCAAAAGTCGCGTGCACCCTGAGGACACGGAGCGACCCAAGGACGACCGCCTTCTGCATTTTCCCCGCAAGTGTCTCAGCATTTTGTTGACACGCAGGGATGCTTTTCAGGCTATTAACCAATGAAACCTTGGCACTTCCAAGAGCGCCGATGATCAAGACGATGAGCTTAACAGAATATTCCAGGTATAACCGTCGCAACTCCCTTATAAGGTCTTTATACCTCTCTTTCTTTTCTTTCTCCTTGGCTGCGACGTTTTCGTCATATGGTGCCGAAAATTCGATAACGAACATGGTTCGTTTCTCGAACTCTTTGTCAATTTTCAGAGCTAGATGTAGTTTTTCTTGATTCCTAGCATAGATCTTAAGATCATCCATGTAAAATACATGAGTGACCTTATGTTTTCGGTTTCCAGGTTTGCCGCAGAGATACCCTTCGGAATGCCGAAGTGCGAGAGATAGTGGCAATAATGTGAGGCAAAAGAGGAGAGGGCTCATTGTGTCGCCCTGAAATATACCTCTCTGGAAGGTATATATATATATATATATATATATATATATATATTCGGTATTCGGTTTTGATTCCTTGGGAATCGAACCGAAGGGCCTATGACAAAGCCACCGAACGCGTCCTCGATTTGCGGATAGAGGGTCCCTGTACCAAGGGTTTCTGCTGAATACGGTTACAATAATTAATAAGCAGTCGCGGACAATTGTCCAGGGATGGTCCCGAAGGAATAACTCCTAAGCCAAGGCGTAACAACCGTGCCGAAAACTGAATGGCACCTGGGTGAGGTGTCGCAAACGGTGATCCTGGGATACCGGGCGACCTCTCAGAGTATCAGCCTTATCCTTGCACGCGGGGCTCTACAAGGATGGACTAACCCTTTTCCCTAGCTGCTCGTGGGAACAACAATGACAACACCAAACATAGTTGTAGGAAGTTCGGTTCAAAACAATCGAACGCGCAGCGCTCCCGACAATGGGTCGGACAACAATGCCGACTACCCTAGAGTCGGGGGAGCCAATCAAGACGGATTCAACGCGATTGACCGGCGGAATCTCATTACTTTTAGGTGGACGGATCGACTCAGGGACGACCTGCTGGAGTGATATAATACCAGTATGGCCCCTGAAACGTCTGCGAAACCGTGCCGAGGACCTCCGGAAAAGGGGTTATATAAGCGGAGTGCCTACACAACCGCAGCCAGAACAAGCCGGAAACAGAGAAAGAGAGGCGACACTGAGGAAAACCAGATTTACTATCTCATCTGGAAAACATCGTGTGATCACTAACAGTATCACGTTTCAGAGAGGTGTTTTTCAGGGCGACACCATGAGCCCTCTCCTCTTTTGCCTCACATTATTACCACTATCTCTCGCACTTCGCCATTCCGAAGGGTATCTCTGCGGCAAACCTGGAAACCGAAAGCATAAGGTCACTCATCTATTTTACATGGATGATCTTAAGATCTATGCTAAGAATCAAGAGAAACTACATCTAGCTCTGAAAATTGTCGAAAAGTATACTCAAGAGATTGGAATGGAATTCGGGTTAGAGAAATGTGCCAAGGTTAATTTGAAGAAAGGAAAACTTAATGGCATGCCCGAAGATCCTGAGCTCGTTGACAGAAGCGCTATACGACACCTTTACGCTGGAGAGACCTATACACACCTGGGCGTGCCACAGAGCCGCGTTCAGGACGTGACATCTATAAAGGATACTCGCCGATGCACATACAAACGTCTCATCCGGCAGATTTGGTCTTCCGAACTGACGGCGAGAAACAAAGTATCTGCAATGAACATGCTTGCCGTCCCGGTAGTACTCTATTCATTTGGAGTGGATCCATGGACGAAGGACGAGCTCAGATCTCTTGATATCGGGACGCGAAAGGTTTTGCACATTAACAAGAGCATGCACCTTAAGTCTTCTGTTCCGCGACTTTACATCTCACGCCGCCTAGGTGGTCGCGGAATACTGAATCTTGAATGTCTTCACAACAGAATTATTCTGGGTACAGCACATATAGTTTCAAATGGACAAGACCCTCTTCTTAAAATGGTCAGGAAACACGAAGAAGTGGGCTAAGGGGCGTTTCTGTACAAAGCAGCGGAGGAGGCAGCTGAAATACTTGGCCTTGACTTTGATATTAGGGTTGAGCAAAATGCATCAAATCTTATCCATTTTGAATACTCACTCCTGAAGGCCCGGATTAAGAAAGCACATGAGAAAAACTTCCACGAACAGCTTCTCGACAAGAGGATGCACGGCATCTTCCACAGAAATGTGGAAGATCAGTCGATGTCGTATGAGCTAACGTTTGCTTTCCTTAGATCACCCAGATTGAAGTCGGGCACGGAGGGCTTCATTTTGGCATGTCAAGACGGTGTCATTTCCACTCTAGCATACCGTCGCCACATTTTGAGCCAAGACATTCCCGATGATAGCTGCAGAGCGTGTCATGCACACCCCGAGCATCTAGGACACATACTATCTAATTGTCCAACTCATGCGGGAACGACCTACATCCAAAGGCACAATGCGGCACTAAGAGTGCTTTATTACCATCTCTGTCACTCTTGTGGCATTATCCCAAATACCTCTTCGCTAAACGCTCCTAGAGAAATAGAGTCAATTGTCGAAAATGAGAAGTGCCGCATATACTGGAACTTCATATTCTCGACAATTATTTCTGTTGCGCACTCGAGGCCTGACATAGTTCTCCTTGACTTCGAGAAACGAACCATGTTCGCTATCGAATTTTCGGCACCAGCTGACAAAAACGTCACAGCAAAGGAGAAAGAAAAGAAAGAGAGGTATTATATTATATACCTTATGAGGGAGTTGCGACGGTTATACCCGGAATATTCTGTTAGGCTAATCGTCTTGATCATCGGCGCTCTTGGAGGTGCCAAGGTTTCACTGGTTAATAGCCTGAAAAGCATCCCTGCGTGTCAACAAAATGCTGAGATACTTGCGGGGAAAATGCAGAAGGCGGTCGTTCTTGGGTCGCTCGGTGTCCTCAGGGTGCACGAGACTTTTGCCGGATCACCGTATTGAGTTCGTCGCAGACTGTAACCACCTATCTCACGGTCGTGAAACGTGGTTACAGCTGAAATTTTACCGCTATTTCGCTGGGAGCGGGTGCAATTTTTCAGATTAGCACCCACTCCCGGCGAAATCCTGCGGTTGTCCTCATGACAAACTTTTAAATATATAGACCACCCATCTCACGGTTGTGAGACGTGGCCAAAGGTGTGATTTACCGCGGTTCTACTGGGGGCTATTGACATTTTTTTTTAGATGATAGTTGCTCTCAGTGTGACCCTGCGGTGGTTGTTTAACTCTTTTTTTAAATAATATATAAACTTTATATAACTTGTTCACCTGGGTGGTGCCTAATAGCCGAGTGGGCACAAAATTTGGCGATGTCTTTACGACATCGTTACATCTTTACGACATCGTTACGACATATTTACGACAACTTGACGACATCCTATGCCCATGTCCTTAAGATGTCTTTATGATATCGTAAAGACATCTTCACGACATGGACATATGATGTCCTGAAGTCGTCGTAAAAATCTCGAAACGATGTCGTGAAGACGTCGTAAAATTTGGTGCTCACTGGGAGGTTCCCCGCGCCTGACTGTTTACGTTTGGATTTCCTCGATTGAGGATCAAGGCTACTTGCAAGCCATCCCTGGAACCGTTCTTATATCGGGATTTGAGTGTACTGATTTATATTCCAATACGTCATGGAATTACTTACCCCTTTACATCATATATAGAAACTTTATATAAATTTTTTACCTGGGTGGTGCCTAATATCCCAGTGGGCACACAATTTGGCGACGTCTTTACGACATCGTTACTACATCTTCACGACAACTTTACGACATCCTATGTCCATGTCCTTAAGATGTCTTTAAAATATCGTAAATATGTCGTACGATCTGACGATGTCTTTTCGACATCGTAAAGACATCTTAGCGACATGGACATTTGATGCCCTTAAGTCGTCGTAACGATCTCGAAAGGATGTCGTAAAGACGTCGTCAAATTTTGTACCCACTGGAAGGTTCCACGCCCCTGACTGTTTACGTTTGGATTTCCTCGATTGAGGATCAGGGCTACTTGCAAGCCATCCCTGGAACCGTTCTTATATCGGGATTTGCGTGTACTGATTTATATTCCAATACGTCATGGAATTACTTACCCCTTTACATGGACATGAGTTAGAATTACGTGATAAATATTAGATAAGTTACATAACACTAGTACCAACTCATTGAGGATAGGAATGTGAAAAAAACTTTCTAAGCATGCTCGCATTTAAGAAGTTTTTACATGAAACCCTTTAAATAATTAAAATCGTCAAGGCTTCTTCGTAATTCATATAGTTTGTATTATTCTTAACAGATTATAAATTTTATCTAAGTGTCTTTATGTTCAATAATAATGATTCTCCTTCGAACTTGTCAATATCTTTTTGAAGAAAAGAACCTAAAAAATAAATAGTTAGTTTTGTTCCGTTCGTGCGACTTTTTGTTGATTCCACAGCTACTTTTAGAACTTTGCTGCTGATACATTTGTGACGACCATACAATTTAAAAATCTTTAGTTTTGGTGCCTGCTTTATTAAGTCACATAATTCATCATCCTGAAGAGAAGTGCAGTCAACAGACTTGAAATAACGTAATCTGGACATTTTCTTTATACCTTTTCCTGTCACTTGATCCATCAATCCTATTTCAAAATGCTCCAAATTAGGCAAAGATACTACAGCTGATATTCCATTGTCAGTAACGCCAAGGCAACCTGTTAACAAAATTATGAAATTTTGTCTCTAAAGTAATTCAAGTTCCTTTTTTTAGTATCGCTTACAATTAGTTTTTGAATTGCTTTATATGAGAGGAGAGTGAAAATGCATAATTCATTTATAAAAGGATTAACAGATGCTGACAAGTAACTTTTTTTGAATATTTCCTGAAAAGAGCTTATTTATTGACGTAAAGTTAAAGCCTGAAAATATCATCGGTGCTTTATAATAAATTAGTAGATAGACATGGGAAGTTCTGTTTGCAGATTCCGTTACCGACACAGATACCGATATGGTTCTGTTCCATTTTCAACCTCGAAGCTTCTACCTTTTAGTTTGATAGACGTGAGAGGTCATTAATGTGATGTGTAAACAATGAATCTTCAATTTTGCAATGTGATTAATGTGAATGTGGAAAAAAGGTTCATGCTCGTGCTAAATAATAGAATAATCTGAAGAGCAATTGCACAAGTCAGAATAGGGAAAATAATTCAAAGTTTCATGTATTTGCAGACGAGTGACGCATACTTATGGAATGAATAAACAATGCATTTGTTGATAAAATTAAAGACCGAGCAAAGTTAGACTTACATTTTTTGCCCAATTCTTGGAAAAAATATGACGTAAGCTTCCTGTCGACAAATATCAAAGGGTGAATCGCTAAGGAATTTGTTATCAAAAATATAAAGAGATGACGTGAGACGACAGACTGATATTTTTTGTTTAATTCTATGACAAATTTGACGCCAGCTTCCCGTCGGCAAATATCAAAGGGAGGTTCGCTAAGGAATTTAGTATTAAAAATATCAAAGAAATTGATATAAATTGACAAAAACGAGTGATTGAATTGTATGGAATGTTTAGAAAATCCTTTTGTCGGCAAAACTCAAAGATCACACAATGTAAAACTTACGTACAGTTTAAGCAATTTAAACAACATGACATTATCATTATGTTTATCAGACTTATATCACTTTTTATATAGGACGATTACATTTATATTACGTTCTGAAACGTTTTCATCAAATTTCATCATTCTTAGAAATGATGACATTTTTCTACAAATGAAAGGAGGGGGAAAATATCATGAAAACGAGCAAACTCTTATCTGTCATCAGTCTGCGATTGGATACGACGACTTTAAGATATTCTATGTCTATGTCATTGAGATGTATTTACGATGTCTGAAAGACACCGTCAGATCGTACGACGGCTTTACGATATCCTACAAACATCTTAATGACATGGAGATAGGATGTCGTAAAGTTGTTGTAAAGATGTCGTAACAATGTCATAAAGACGACGCTAAATTTTGTCTGTAAATCTTAAAGATAACGAGCAGTGAAAAAAATGGATTTCTCCAAATTAAACAGAACCGCCCACAATGAAGAATTTCTTCCATTAATTGAGCTGACAGATCTAGAAGGTAATAAAAGATACGAAATCACAACATCAAGAAAGCTTATACAAAATATGGAACGCGAACGTTCGTAATCATAGAAAACAAATTCACCGTTTTTCTACCTCAAAAAATCGCAAAACTATTGGAAGAGGATGAAAATCTGTTCATGCAAACGATGAAAGTCTATGAAGATGAACATCATAGCAGGGCGTATTTGGGTGGACACTACACTGTTCGAAATTTCTGTCGGAATTTTCATAAATGCGTGACTAAAGCTTTATACAGTAACCGTTTACAAATATTACTAAACAGGAACGGAAATTTCAGAAATTACAACTGCATAAAGCTTTAGTCACGTGTTTCAGAAAATTATGTTACAATTTAGGAATTTTCAGATACAATAAGTAGTTAAGCTAAGCGGGTACTGGGACACTACTATGTAGGTCCAGCTGTCACCGACAGATGGCGCCACCGGTCAGTTCCAAAAGTCGGTAATTTAACTATCGGTAAGGTAGATCCCTGGCACAGATTCTTGACTCGACCAATAAGGATGGTCCCTGTTTTACCGACCGAACCCACCAGAAATTGTTATAAAGGTGTCGCATGTGGGATCAGGGATTCTACAAGTCTTGGAACTTTCTAGAATTTTGTTTTTCTAGGAGCTTCGATCTCTTAGATTTTTACTCGTTAAACTTTCTAGATCACCTCAGTCGTTAAACAGTGATCGAAATTTCTGGAAAGCTGGAACGAATTCATGGTTCGCTTAACGAGGTGGTCCCTGCAATACCAACCAACCAAGAATCCAATTCTTGGGATTCCCGGATAATAATCGAACCTTCTGAAAATGTTGACATGAACTCTGAGGATTTTCTGTACATCGAAGCTTCTGCAAGGCTTGATTATAAGCTCTTGCTTTCGACATTTTCAATATCCGTAAACTTTCCAGAAGCATCGATATTGGACATAGTCTCTAACTGCTTTGCAGAAAAGATGAATCGATATATTCTCAACTTGCACCGATAATGGTACATGCCTCCTCAGAACCAAATTTCACTTAAATGAGCAGGCTGAAGTTTGTACCTCAGAAATTATGTTTTGGGGATGCCTCCTGAGTATTTTTACAGAATATAAAAAGAATCGTTAGGTCGCCTTTTAAAATGACTCGATATTTATTGGTTTTTGATCAATTTATGTGATTTTTTCCGAAAGGAAAAAGTAATAAGTAAGGTTTTCTGTACTAAAAACCTTCAATTTTCCGCCCAAAATAAGTTCCTGTGTGATTAATATTGATTGACTTTCCAATCCCTTTTAGATTTTGAAAAATATGTGGAAGACATCAGTTTTTTCAAGATTCCACAATTCTGGTCCACTTGTCGTAAAAATTCTAAATACGAAAAAGAGAGTCCAGAAATTTCCGAAAAATTAAAAAGAAAAAAGAATGTTCTAGCATGAATAGTTCAGAAGTTATGACCTCTTAAACTGATTTTTCAGTGAAAAAAAAATATATATATTTTCGGTTTTTTTTTCGGTTTTCGGTTTCGATTCCTTTGGAATAGAACCGAAGGGCCTATGACAATGCCACCGAACGCGTCCGCGGGTTGCGGATAGAGGGTCCCTGTACCAAGGGTTTCTGCTGAATATGGTTACAATAATTAATAAGCAGTCTCGGACAATTGTCTAGGGATGGTCCCGAATGAATAACTCCTAAGCGAAGGCGTAACCACCGTGCCGAAAGCTGAATTGCACCTGGGTTAGGTGTCTCAAACGGTGACTCTGGGATACCGGGCGACCTCTCAGAGTATCAGCCTCATCCTTGCACACACCAACATTTGGCCCGCATATTCACCTCATATTTAAAGTCGGAGATGTCCATTCCGCAGTGGCTGGTGTTAGGACGCACTATACTCCTTTCAAAAAAGGCCACTTGTCCAACCCAGAGAATTACAGGCCAATAAATTGTTTAAACTGTCTGCAAAAACGCTGCAGCCCATCAGCGCGTCCTGTCAGTGGACTGGATTGAATCTCCAGTGTGTCCATAACCGAATTGTTCTAAGTACAGCTTACATTGTTGCGAATGGTAGAGATCCTCTCCTAAAGATGGTCAGGAACCACGAGATCATTGGCGAAGGAGCGTTCCTTTACAAAGCCGCGGAGCAAGCGGCCGAGACCCTTGACCTGAATTTTAACATCAGAAGTGAGGAAAGTGCATTACTCCATCTAGATTCTTCACTTCTAAAAGCCGAAGTAAAGACAGCAGAGGTTGGAAAATTTCACCAACAGCTACTCGACAAGAAAATGCACGGAAACTTTCACAGAAATGTAGAAAAACAGTTCTTGTCGAAGGAGCAAACTTTTGCCTTCCTCAAATCATCAGGGCTTAATTCAGGTACAGAGGGTTTCATTTTCGCATGCCAGGACGGTGTCATTTCCACCTTAGCATACCGTGAGCGTTGAAGTTCGCACACATTTGGAGCAATGCGGAAAGCGCGCGAAATTTGAATCCAACTATACATAAATCAAATCTAAATTAAATCTAAGTAATACTGAAGTGTTCAAAATTAATTGAAGCAAACACGGGTAAATGAATACGCAGTTTTTTTGCCTTTGAATAATTTATTTATTGTCCACAAACTTTTTGCAGTACATAAAATTTATAAAGTAAAGGGCACTTATTGCACACATTTAAATTCGAAAAAGTTATAGGGTCCTCCCGAATAACAAAAATAGAGCTTTTTTGTAGCAGCTGCTTCTTCCAACTTCTCAATCGTCTCCTCACACGTAGCATCCTCAAAAATGTTCATGTTACTGGTTTTCCAACTCAGGCAAAACTCCATCCATGTGGCCAACTGCGTTAATACCTTTGAGATCCATCTTCTCCAAAGGCATTTTTCACTTTTACTGTTTTCACTTTTACTAGATGACCAGCTCTGCACTGTGCTCAACGATAGACTGAAGCCACTGAAACCTGATGCTCCTTTTATACCTCATTACCCCTACTCTAATTACGTTCTAGAAAGATCGATCAAAGTTTCGACAAGGTTCGTTACACGCAGATCTATGCCGGCATAAAATTTCTAGAACTATCGATATTTAATGTAATCTCTAATGGTATTGCCGGAAATATCACTCGAAAGTTTTATCTTCCACCTATTATGATACATATTTGAAATTCATTGTCTCTAAACCTTCCAGAAATTTTGACATAATCTCGGACGATTTTCTATAAATCGAAATTTCTAGAAGGTCTGACGTATAACGGGTTTTCTCGATACTTCTAGTTCTAGAGGAATCGACGCAGTTAATTATAAAGATTGTTCACTCTAATATCTAACGCGCGATGAAACGAGATCGTGTAAAATTTTAAAATGCAACCCAACGATGTGTGTCCAGCGGTGAAATCTGATATTAACCCAACGATGCTTGAATAAAGTTCAACTTCGAAAATGCAGCCCAACAACGTCTGTGATTGTCCACCACTGACAGTAAGCGATATTTGGATTTTGAGTGCTACCCAACGATGTTTGTAATATTGAACGCCGGAAGGAAAGATTCCGAATAAAATTTAAAATCAGTTTAACGAATTCTTAACTAATTCTTAACTAACTGAATGGTTTTAAATAAATCTTCACTCGATGTCAAATTAAATGTTTGGTTTATTCAAGAAAAAGACTAAGCCTAATTTACAAGAGAAAATCTTGACCTACAATGTGATAAGGATAAACGTAGTTAAAACATGAATTCCCAATGGTTATAAAAGTCTTTGAGCGTTGTGTTGTTCAAGGAAGTATGTAAAGTATTAACGATTTCAGTCATATCTTCATCATCATCATCATTGCAGTCGGGTATACTCTCAGCGTAATGCCCGATAGTTGGTTTATTCCGAGGAGTCAAGAACCAGGTCTTGAGAGCTAGAGCATTTCGAACTGCACAATTTGCATTCCAGTATTGAAGGTGGTGATTGCATCTTGTTAAAACTATGCTGCACAATTTTTTCAACGGAGGGCAGGCGAGATATTTCAGATGATTCACATTTTGCACGTACTGGTCCAACCATTTTTCCTTTTCCGATCCTTTAACGTGAACTGCACTAGCGCCACCTAGTGTATCTCGAAATATAAGCCTCACTTCTTCATAGGGTATGTCACCGGAAGTCCATTCCAAGCCATGGTAATTGCGCTTCAACCATAAATTCTCACTCTTGTATTTAGCAGGCAGCGAGTCCCAATAGTCGGGTGGTTCAAACGGGTAGACCAAAGGTTGAGCGTCTTCCTGAAGAGGAATTATAGCCAACTCCTTGAAGACGAACTGGTTGGGGGGCTTCTTGAAGCCTTGTACGTCCACGATGAACTCTATATCAATGAAAACTGAACTCTATTACTTAAATCATCACTCTTTTATACCTCTTCTCCCTACCACCACTGACATTACCCCCACTTCTGTCATTACCTCCACAACTATCATCTTAAATCAACTTCTTTACACTACAACTCAGTGGCTGGTACTGAATCATACGGTCATGTATAATTAGACAGTAGGCTGTAGTTTCAGCGGAAAAATTGTCTGCAGATTCAAATTCCAAACGAACGTCTGAGCTCTGTTTGATGAGTTCATTTTGTTTTGAGGAATCAATGACACTGAGAGGAGCGTATTCTTTGAAATCACTTTTCTTCAACATTGGTTCAGGCTCTTTGCCATAGTAGGCTGCCTGCAAGTTTGCATACATCTCATACAGCAGTGCAAACTGATTATGGCCAAAGTGCAGATTCAAATTACCATATGGACAGTACTACAAATTGAGGAATAACTTGCCATTGGTTATATTGCAGTGATCGAAGTGATTAGCATATCTGGCTAGCATATCCTTTCTACCTGACTGGAAACCCAGTATAATGTAGCGTGGTTTTTCCAACTGAGTTGACGTTTTCACAGTCCATATATGTCTTGAGGTTGTGGAAAGCAGGCGGTATTCATAGAATTCCCATGAGCGAAAACTCATAGTTGTGAGAATATCTTTTCCAATAATGTTCAGCAACTGTATCTTTTGCTGATCTGAAACCATTACATATGGTATCATCCACTCTACTTTATGAATCGAGATCTTAAATTGCTCTTCGTTTCATGGCGCTTGTCGTGCTTGAACAATAGCCTTTAGTTCACTGCGTGATCTTGTCAGGATAAGTTTATGCTTTGCATTAACAACGATCTTTCGATAGTCTTCAGCAAATCCTAGGATCATACTGAGTGGTATAGTGACATCAAAGTATCCCTCATCATTGGTAAGACGTTTTGTTCCTTCCGGGATGTCGAGCCATCCTGCATTCTCCATAACATAACTTTGTCCAGGAGCAAGTGAGATGTAGCCCTTTATGGTGCTAGTGAGACCGACATTATTGCAGCGATCAATCTCAATACCATTGAGTTCATAGCGAACTTCATTAAACAGATAGCATATGGTATTGCTCACTAGTGCTGTACTAGCAACAGCTGTAACTTCATCAGGCCTTGTTAGTCTTCCATACACATGTAGTGAACTCTTGCTGGGTAGTATACACAACTCTTGATGCATAAGGCTGATGTGAGTGAATCTTATAGTGAGCTATAAGACGGCACTTCAACGATATTATATTCTGGTGGTACAACAGGAAAGAATTCATGAATCGTATGCATTTGGGATTATTTATGTAAGCTCCAGTAGTGATATTGCACTCAACTCGCAGTGCATTCACTTTGAGAATAGCCACAGGTAGATCAGAAGTATGAGTCTTATTGGCTTTGAGAACACGTGGAGCGAATGTCAACAATCGTGCAATAGAATCGTGAGGTTGAAAGTTCACTTTGCGATCACACTTTATCTCGCTGCGCAATGTGTTATTATTTGGCTTGATGTTTATTGTAATTCCATCATTTGCTAGAGCTTTCTGGACATAACTCTCAATGTCTTCAACCTCATAGCTGCCAGTAAGTATGGTCACAACACGATCACCAACATAGATTTTATTCTTTCCAGTGTCAAGGTTAGGAATTGCATTAAATGCGAGCATTTCAACGAGTCCAAGTACATAGTTCTTATGAGGAGAGAGTTCTATGGGTGGAAAATACTCTGAGTCTAGCACAGAAGAGTTTCCTGTTATCGTGAGAGTAAATGATTCTTCCATGATGGTATTCTTCTCTGTACTGACTCTAGTCCGGCCATCACATGCTCTTATATAGACAGTATTTGTCTTTTATATGCAGTTGTCCAGATAGAAATTTTAAGCTCAAGTGGCCACATTCAACACTGCCATAGTCCTGATATCTGTCCTGATGGTACTTTATCACGCTACCAACACCTAGGTAATCTACAAGATCCAAAGGTGGCCGAAGAATACCGAAACTGTCAAAGTATAGGACATTATCACCGATCTTTCTATAACTTACCCAGTGGGTACCAGGGCCGTGAATATCATCAAGATTTACAATAGCTGACTCAATTTTACGGGGTCACTTTACTGGCAGTTGATTGCGTATAAGTACTCCACGAAAATGTGGAATCTTTAGAGCCTTAGCATACTTGAACAGATCGGTATCAGTGAGTGCATGGTGACGTAACTTCACTGCAAGTTTTTTGGCACCTGTCTTAGACGAAGTCTCTGTCCTTTTCGGTAAGGTTTCATATGAAGACCTAATCTTTTTCTGTGGGGTTTTAGGTGTAAACATCTTCCCAGAGCAATAGCTTTCATTGACTTGTTATGACGTTGAGCTTCTGTCAGTTGTCCCTTGGCTGCGCTAGCATCGTTTACAGCTTTAGCTACACCTGCTGCTCCACCAGTGAGAGCTCCAAGTGCACTGAGTCCAGCAAAAATTGGAATGAGTGGCAAAAGACCACCGACTTTCGAAGGGATTGGTAGAACAGGTGGATTTTTCACTTTATGTGTATCGCTTACGTTTTTGACAGCTTCCTGTGCACCTCTGATTGCAGACTTGATGGCCACTTTCGCATCACTACTTCATTTCATTGCTTTCTCAGCTGCATTCGTAACCTTTCTAAAGGCTATGAGCTTATTTTTTCAGCTGGTTTCTTTTTCACACTACGTTTCCTCTTCTTTGAACTGGGTTTCTTCTTCAACCCCATACCGTGTTTCACTTTGGCATTCGTCACGTTAGTTATTGCTAGTGCTGCCGCTTTCTCGCTAATTCCAGCGTCTTTGGCCAAAACACGCTGCCAGGCTTTACTAGCTAGTACACGATCTGCAGCGTTTCTCGCTTCAACGTTTTCACGATTTCCCGAGTATGCAATGTCGTGTTCTTTGCACGCAGCGTCTAAAGGATTGATACCGGGATCACGTCTAGTAAGTCGTTTGGCTAGCTTAGTACCTGGATCACAGTCTTGGTAGCCAGGCAAGTGCAACTCAAGCGGCAGGTTGTTGGTGACTTTGTTGACAAATCCTTTACCTCGATGATGACGGCGTGATACTTTGTTCACTTTATGGTTCACAATAATTCTTCATTGAACGGAGGCTAGCACGCAACTGACCTGGAAACTATATAAGCGCTGTATTTATAGCTTTCACAGCAGTTGAGATCAAGATGCGGTTCAAGACACAACCTATTAAACTTCCGGTATTTAATATTGATACCCTCGTCCAATCAAAAAAGGATAGGGTGAAACAACATGGTAGCCTTCTACCAGACAGCATTCGCACTGTGTTTTGTGGACCATCAAATTGCGGCAAGACAAATACATTACTTGCCCTAATCTTACACCTAAACGGATTGAAATTTGAAAGTGTCTACGTCTACTCGAAATCCCTCAAACAACCAAAGTAAAAATTTTTGAAACAGGTGTTGAATGATGTAGATGGAGTTGAGTATTTTCCCTTTAGTGAGCATGAAGAAGTAATACCACCAAGTGAAGCTCAAACAAATTCGATAATTGTATTTGATGATGTTGCCTGTGAGAAACAGGACAATATTCGATCCTTTTTCTGTATGGGCAGACACGCTCATTTTGACAGTTTTTACTTATGTCAAACTTACGCTCGAATACCTAAACATCTGGTACGAGATAACGTCAATCTGTTGATACTTCATAAGCAGGATGAAAAGAAATTAAGACATGTGTATGACGATCATGTGAACACTGACATGAGTTATTTACAATTTAGAGACTTATGTTCAACATGTTGGAATACTGACAAGTATGGATTTGTTATCATTGATAAGGATAGTGAGCTCAATAAGGGAAGATACAGAAAAGGTTTTGACTGTTTTATGTCTCTATAAATATATGTCATGTGGTGGAAATGATGTCATGATAAATTCAGACATCAATACGTCAACATGTCAAAGTTTCACAAAGAGAAGAAGGTGCTCCGTCAAATTGCTAAAGCTAGTGAGGCGATTCGGCGTGAACATCGAATGCTCACAATAGGTAAAGAAGCCACTGAAAAGATAATGAGTGAAACGTTTAAGCCAATCGTCATGCCACTGCAGAAACTGGTTGACATATCGAATCCTTCAGTCAAGAAGGAAGTTAAACAAAATGAGCTTGTAAATAAAAAAGATGAGGATGAGGAGGATGAGCAGGAGAAGGACGACGATAATGCTTCCTTTATGACTGCTGATGCTGAAGAAGAGCAAGACACAACTTTGCTTCATGAAGATGTCGAGACTGAGCCTTCTGATAATTACGAATATTTAAGAAACAAATTTCTCAGGATGCTGCAGCAAAATAGGAAACAGTATTTGCACCATTGACCTGCTTGAACTTTTGTTTAAACAAAATCCAGAAGAATCCCACATAAGCACTGATGATCGAAACAATTATAAGGACATTTTGATTGCTACAAATGGATACAAGAAGTGATACAGTTCCAGTGAATCCATTTGCACTAGCAACAATAATAAGTACAAGAACTTCATTTAACATTGTTCAACGTATCACGCAGACGATCGTCCAAAGGTGGAGGTCTCTCAGGGAAGCTCTTAACCGAGCACGAAGAACCAAGAGACGATGATTAGCATCCTCCAAGGGAATATGCATAGAAGCAGAACGGTAGATGACCTTTTAACACATATTAAATATGAGAAGAAGGCCGATCTGTTGCTACTTTCTGAGCAGCACCAAGGCAAGGAAGTACCAACATGGTTTGCAGATAGAACTGGAACTGCTGCCATTTGGGTAACGAATGCGGAGAAAGTTCCAGTTGAAAACCATGGGGCTGGAGAAGGTTTTGTTGATCAGAAGTAGGCGGACCACTTTTGTGAGCGTCTACCTCACCCCAAATGAACCAATCAAGGACTTTCAGGCAAAACTGGAAGCACTTGAGGAAGCAATCCAGGACATTGAAGGCGGCATAGTGGTAGCCGGCGAATTTAACGCGGAAGCGTTAGAGTGGGGAATGCCAAAATCGAACTCAAGAGGGAAACGGATAATGGAGATGGCGGCCAGAAGAGGACTGATAGTCCTAAACACTGGCGCATCAACATTTAGACGTCCCGGAGAGAGAGAGAGACGACACCAGATGTCTCCTTCGCTTCCGAAGAACTGGTGAGAAACGTAGTAAACTGGAAGGTAATGGAGGAATTCACAGGTAGTGACCACGAGTACATTACCTTCCAAATACAGGCAGGAAACGAAGCTCCGAAAGTGCACACTCGCAGACCGAAGAGGTGGAATGTGGCGAAGCTAAACGAAGAGAAATTTTAAAAAGCTATCACCAGCAGGCAAATAATAGCAGTGAAGAAGCAGAGAGGCCCAGAGATGGAAGGAGACACTGCCACTGTTATAGAGCAGACGATGGCTCTCATTCAGCGGACATGCGACGCTGCGATGCCTCGGAAGAGCCGAAACGATAGCCGATACCCGGCTTATTGGTGGTCAGAAGAAATTTCAGACTTGAGGAAGACCTGCTTCTCCTTACGCCGAAAGGCCCAGCGAGCAAAAAAGAGACCCGCAGAGATGGTCCTAAAAATTGCGGACTTTCTTCGGATGAAGAAACAGCTAGGAAAGACCATCAAGCGGAGCAAACGCGCAGGCTGGATGGCCATGGCAAAGGAGGTCGACAACGAACCCTGGGGTCTCGGCTATAGGATCGTTACCCGAAAGCTGGGAGCCACCACAGCACCGCTGAAGAGCGACGAGAAGACGATGAAGATCATCGTTGACTCGCTGTTTCCGACAGTGGATGTGGAGGAGGAAGACATGAGAGCGGATATTCCACAAAATATGCCACTCTTCGAGACAGAAGAGCTTCGGCAAGCCGTAAGCTCCCTTCAAAACAAGAAGGCACCGGGCCCAGATGGTATTCCATCAGAAGCGCTCAAGGCAGTCGGAAGGTACAACCCGACTTTGCTGTTGGACATGTATAACAGCTGCCTCAGAACCGGAAGCTTCCCCAAGAGGTGGAAGGAACAGAGGTTGGTGCTGATAAGCAAAGGCAAGGGCGATCCAGGCCTTCCGTCGTCCTACAGGCCTTTGTGCATGTTGGACACTGCCGGAAAGCTCCTGGAAAAGCTCTTAAAAACCTCGCCTGCTCTCAGCTGTACAAGCGGCTGGAGACCTGTCCGACAGACAGTACGGGTTCAGAAAGGGCCGCAACACCATAGAAGCAGCTCAGTGCATAGTGGATGCCGGAATGTGAGCGCGACAGGGGAACCACTATTCACGACCAGTAGTGCTTCTGGTCACCCTAGACGTCAAGAAAGCCTTCAATACGGCAAGATGGAAGTGATATAATGGACGCACTGAAAAACAAGTTCAGGGTACCGCAGTATCTCCTCCGGATGGTGAGAAATTACCTCAAGGATAGAGTGCTGCTGTACGACACCAGCGACGGTCCTCGTAGGAAGGATATTACCGCAGGAGCCGCACAGGGATCTATTCTGGGGCCAGACCTCTGGAATATTTCCTACGACGGTATCCTGCGTATGGAAATGCCGAAGGGCACATCTCTCGTGGGCTATGCAGACGACATCGCAGCGACCATCACGGCGAGGAACTTGGAAGAAGCGCAAATGAAGCTGAACCAGGTTATGCGCAGAGTATGTCGCTGGATGGAAGAGCACGGCCTAAACCTGGCTCTACAGAAGACGGAGATCGTGGTTCTTACGACCAAGAGGATCCAGACGTGCATCCAGCTACAAGTGGGAAGCGAGGCGGTCCAGACCCAGAAGGGGGTCAAGCATCTTGGTATCCATGTGGATACAAAACTCACGTTTTGGGAGCATATCCGGAAAGCAGCTGATAAGGCGTCAATAAGAACGACGAGCCTTAGTCGACTCATGGCGAACGTTGGCGGACCCAGACCGAGCAAACGCCGGTTATTGATGTCGGTCACCACGTCTATCCTGTTGTACGGAGCCGAAATATGGGCGGACACACTCAGGATAGACAAGTACAGAAGAGGCATGGCCGGTGTACAGCGGATGGGAGCGCAGCGAGTCGCCTGCTCCTATCGTACAGTTTCCGAGCCCGCAGTGCTAGTGATCGCAGGGATAATCCCGATCGACCTGCTAGCGCGCGAGAAAAAGGAGATCTTTGGGAGGAAGGCGGAGGTGACGAAACTCGTCGGAAAAAAAGAGTCCAGAGCACACACCATGCATCAGTGGAAAACCAGGTGGGAAAACGACCACAGAGGCAGGTGAACGTTTACATTGATAGACGACCTCACTGCCTGGATTAGTCGATCACATGGAGAGGTGAACTACTTCCTGACGCAGTTCCTATCGGGCCACGGATATTTCCAGGCGTACCTGCATAAAATTGGCAAAGCAAGAAGCCCTGATTGCAGGTATTGCGGCCCTTATACAGATGACGCGTAACACACGTTCTTCACCTGTGATAGATGGATAGCTGAGAGGACGGCGCTGGAAAGAGACATTGGAGAGATCAGCCCAGAAGACATCGTTGCCAAAATGTTAAGCAGCGAGGAAAGTTGGGAAAAAGTAGCTGCTTACGTTGAGGTATTGCTACGAGAAAAGAAGAGGGAAGAGCACTTAGTGTTTTTGAATAACACCATATGAGTAACCGACAGCGAGAACCAACCATGTCCAACCGGGATGCCGAAGGCCGACGAGCCCGTTGCGCATTCCTGCCGCGCTACTGAGGATGATGCGTGCATCCTGGTTGGTACATGATGGTGGCTGGAGTCATGAGGATAAGAAGAGGGAGAATCACTTTGGGGTTCATTCCAACACCAGCGGATCTGACTGACGTCGAAGAGAACAGACCATGTCCAACCAAGATGCCGAAGGCCGACGAGCCCGTTGCGCGATTCTACCGCGCTGCTGAGGACGATGCGTGCATCTTGGTTCGTATATGGTTAAGAAAAAGAAAAAAGAAGAAACAGCCTTGTCGAAGGCAAGAAAACGGCACCCCTGAAGTAATTCGAAAGCGGTTTCCGGGGGGAACAACTGCCAAGATGAAAAGGGTGGTGGTTTTTAGTCGGTCGTTGGTAGCATCACTATAATGGTCAAATTAAGATCTTGATGTATATGTATATATATTCAGATCATTGTAGTGATGATATCAATATCCCGACACTACCGAGAAGTGCGGACCCTTCTCGGTGTGTGTTAGCACATTTTCCACCTTCCCTCGTAAAAAAAAAAAAAAAAATCATCATCAATACCATCACCATCACCATCCAAGGACCTCCGCAGTTGTCTGCGGGGAAGGGGAGGTGTCATCCCTACTTGGCGCGACCCCGGGTGGCGGATAGGGGAATGCTCGCTGGAAACAGAGGGTAGGGCTGAAATAAAATATGCCCCACGGACCAAACACACGATTGGTGACGGTCGCAGCCCACTGGGAGTGCTTCGAAACCATGTTCGGTCTTTTCGCCGTCATGGTCTAGGGGCTGCTGTGAGCTGGCTCTGCCGAGGTGTAAGCTGCGACTGGGCATCTGGAGCCAGCCCCTTCGGGCCTTGATCGGGGAGTGCGTGGTGGCTGCAGGGATCGGAACCTGCAGTGCTCCCATCGAGTCCGGTCCGTCCGTGTATTCCGGGACCGGTTAAACGAAGGCTGGGCCCCAGAGTACTGGGGTAGGACTTTGGTCCGAGGGTATGCCCGTTCCCAGTTATTTCGGCCCGTCCCTCCACGCACGATGCGCTGGTGAATACTCTATTATGGCTTTCAAGTACGGAAAACGGAGAGGGAGCGAGCAGACGGACGTTGAAGAGGAGCTGGATTTCAGCAACTCCTTCGACGTTGTGGAACGTTTCGAGCTCAAATCGGATGCTGCGGAGATGAAGAGGGTCTTCAGAGATGCATTGTATAAGCTGAAAATAGAGCACAGAAAGGTACGGCTGTGCCTTAAAAAGATTATGGAGCTTTGTAAATCGAGGAAGGGCACGGATCCGGATTCGATCGAACAAGTTGAGGTGGCTCAAATTGCCATGAACTCAGCCGGATATAAGGTGAGACATATACACCGAGGGTTCAAGTACTACGCAGAGAGCATTAATAGGGTGCTAAGAGAGAAGATAGGCGAGAAGATCAGGGAGAATTCTCTCATGAGCTCCACCTTCAAGGAAATGGAGATGACCCTCAGCTCGCCCAGCGGATCTGGAATCCAGAAGCCAGCCCTGAAAAAGACCAGGACCCACGACGGTGTCGCCTGGTCTAAGGTTTGCAGGAGGAGGAGGAGCAAGAAGGAGAGGACGGAGGAGAAGAAGAAGCATACCGAGAAGGAGGTGGTGCCTCAAAGGGACATTGCGCCCGATAAGGGACAAGGAGCTCCCAAGAAGAAGAAGAGGAGAATCCTTCGGGAGGCCGTGACCATCACGCCAGCCACGGGGATGAGATTTGCGGATGTCCTGAGGGACATCCAAAAGAAGGTGAAGCCTGAGGACCATGGCGTGAATGTCAGGTCTATCAGGCAGACGAGGACGGGCGATGTCCTAATTGAGTTGGGAGCCCAGGCGGAGGAGCGGCAGCACTTCGCCAATGCGATCTCGGAGGCCCTCTGACAAGGCGGGTGTGTTCGACACCTCGTTCCGAAGGCGCAGGTCGTGGTCTACGACTTAGTCGAGACCACGGAGGCTGCTGAGGTGGAGGCAGCGGTAAGGACGGCCCTGGGAGAGCAGCTTGGCTCTCCACCTAGGGTCAGCCTCACCAGGACGAGCACGAGAGGCTGCATCCTAGCTTTCGTCGAGCTGTATGCGGCCGCTGCTGCCAAAATGGAGAGGATTGCCCGACTAAAGGTGGGTTGGGTAAGCTGCCGAGTGAAGGCACATAGCGCCGAAAACCGGTGCTACAGGTGCCACACTCTGGGGCACGTTGCCCGCGAGTGTGCTGCAGAGGATCGCAGCAAATGCTGCAGGAGATGCTTCCAAGAGGGCCATAAGGTGGCGGGGTGCCAGAATCTGGCAACACCCCGCCCGCCGGTTACTACCAGGGTGAAGTAGAAGAAGAAGAAGCAGAATCCAAGTTGTCCTGGCTGGGACAAGAGGACAAAGGAAAAAGAAGAACAGAAGAAGCACTAGCAGGCAAAGAAACGGCACCCCCTGAAGTAATGCGAAAGCGGTTCCGGGGGGAATCATGCCAAGGAGAAAGGGTGGTGGTTTTTAGTCGGTAGTTGGTAGCATCACTATAATGATCCAATTAAGATCTTTGTGTATATTTATATATATTAAGATCATTGTAGTGATGATACCAATATTCCGACACTACCGAGAAGTGCGGACCCTTCTCGGTGTGTGTTAGCACATTTTCCACCTTCCCTCGTAAAAAAAAAAAAAATCATCATCATCATCATCATCATCATTATCGATATCCATAATTTTGTAATGACCCCACGCAAGAGTATCAGTACTATTTTTCAATAATAATCGCTTATCGTCATAAGGACTTAGCTCAATTTTTATTTGTTTAATAGTTTCAACGTTGTGAAGTCTGGATCTGATTGCATATCGTGTTCTGGATTGTACAATCGAGTTTCTTAGGCATTCAGTATAGTCATTGAAGGTGATTGATTTATTTACAACGGCAGCTTTCACCCCTTTTGCTTTTTTAACAAAGTCTTCACCGTTTACGCGGATACTGTACATCTTGATCCGCAAGCCAACAAATTCCGTAATTGAACATTCATCTTTCATTAGACCTAAAACTTTCTTGTTGGCTTGCGGCATTCTCAAAAAACATTGTCTTGAGGATAGTCTGATGTATCGAATTGGCATACATTGTCTTTCATATCCTCTTTCATATCAGCATAAATTTCATCACACTTAACTTCGTATATCAAACTGTCCGTATCGGTGTGTAATAGTTTACAATTGTTACCATATTTTTCGTACTTGTAGCCGTAGTGGAAGTTATGGATCAGGATTTTAGATACATCAAGCACCGTAAGCCCAACATAGATCCGTTTATTTAATTGGACTTGAGTTTTCCTCAATTCAATAGCCACTCGATTTTCACTAAATATTGCTCAACTGTGGAAATTTGGTTTGGCTATGAGGGCTTCAGCTCCATATCTGTCCTCCCACTTTGTCACGAGTTTCACATTGACATGTTTTCGTACCTTCTCCACTGTTTTCCCATAAACTGCATTATTCATCAATTTAAATATATTCTTTTCAAATTCATTTTTAGCGTTTGTTATCAGGATAGTATTCAGATCTATATATTCTTTAAGCCATGTAGACTGATTAAATCTGAGAACTCTATGAATTTTGACCAGTTTGAGTTCATTAGCTAATGCATGTTTGAGAGCCGGGTAATGGAGAACGTACTTTCGTTTCGGTAGGAGAGTAGTTAGGAGCTTCTTCTGGCTTGACTCTGGTGGTTTCGAGTGTTCTGGACACAACGGCAAGTCATTGTGTGCGTCATGGAGTTTGGCTGGATAATCCAAATCTACTTCCAGTATATAGCCAATGGGCGAATCGTCAGGAACATTGAAATCAAAATTTTCCAAATTTGTAACCCACTCGAAACCACCATAAGGGAGTGGTTGTCCCATTGCCTAACCATAAATTTTGTTTGCATCAAAATAAATTATGTAGATTATCTCCCCATTTTCGTTAAAAACTGCCATATACTTATTGTTGGCAATGGCATATCGGTTTGAGCATTGGCTCACTGCACCCTTCTTGCCATTCTAAATCATCAGCCACATATCAACGTCGGTGAGGAGTTTTAATCTTACTTTTGTATATTTGAGCATGGCGTCCCAAGTCAAGCCAGGAGTGGTGTAGTTGTATGCGGGATCAAGCCTTGAGACATTGTTCTCGGAAACTTTCGAAGACATCAGCCAAAAGCAGTACATCTGTCTTCATGTAAAGTTTTACATATTCGCCTAGATTTTTCAGATTGATCGCAGACCATACCTGTTGTACATGTGTATAATCCTCATCAGAGATTGATGAGTCATTCAAAGTGCTATAGAATTTTTCTTTTGGTGGCAGCTGACGTTCTTTTAAGTTTCTCTCTCGAGTCAAGGTATTCGTAAGGAAGAACACCTTTCCTCGTGAGAAGCTCAATTTTTTCTCTTTCGATACCAGAAAATACTGTATTCACAATTTTATAGCTAGTGAGGTACGACGCTAACTTTTCCAGGGACGAGGCCATGAATCGAAATGAGTCTATGAACCTGAATTTGATTTGAGTTTCTGGAACATACTTTGTAAATGAAATTTACCTTTCTTTATTCAGAGAAAGAACTTTAACTTTACCATCAAATTGCGTAGCAACGTCCCGAATGATAAAATGAGCATCGTACCCACATAAGTTGTGAAACACAACAGGTATGGTCCGCGAATCTTGATATTCTAAGTTACAATGTTCGTGCGCCGGACCGCGGTACAAACCTGTCAGATGTCAATGGTCACGCACTTTTTTCAGCGGTAGATGGAGAGCCTTTTCGCAGATGTGACAGATTGTGGATTCAATGAAGACTTTCTGTTGCTCTGAGGTCAGTCTCTGCAGAGGAACTGTAGATGAAAGTATATCGTCACAAGTGTTTGCTATCTTCAGCAATTCAAGAGCGAACCACTTTGCGGGTCCCACATCTTCAGGGCAGGACTCATAGAAAGATACTGAATCATTGTAGCTGCTACAAATATTTATCGATATCACAAACCTCATGTTTTTGGAAGACCTCAGTGTTTGATCTTTTTTCCTGCTCCTCCACGGGTTTTAACAGGGACTCGCAGACGATATAAATGATGAAAGGAACTTTCTCTCGATGCTTAAAGTTTTTGAATTCGATAATATTTTTTCCAGGTTTGGTAGTACAATATTGAAGTCATTTAATTTTTTACAATCTTCAGTATGAGCCATCAACTTTCCTTCAGATGAAAAGTATTGTAGACATCGACCACAAATAAATGTCTTGTTTTTCTTTGCAGATAGCTGTCTGCTCACTAATCTAGAAAGATCTTTTATCCATACGTAATGAAAATTAAATAACTGAGTCTTGCTATCCTGAAAATCTTCTTCTTCATCACTACTCCGTTCGTTAACATACTCTTCTTCTACTCGGAGAAGGTTCACATGGATATTCCTCTTTTGTGAAGTAAGATGTAATGGAACCACCGTAAATTCATTCTTCTTGTTCTTTATCAGGCCATTCAAGTTCACTGACTTATCATTTTTTTCTTCAAATCTTTTCACGTCCTTCAATGCGACTGGGAAGTTGATTCCAGAAAAATCTAATACATCTTTGTGTTGTGTATAGCTGGACACACATATAACATTTTTTGTTCCCCATTAACTGGGTATAATCCAGGAACGCAAGAACGTCTTTGTGAACGAGGTTCGCTACAACACATGTTTTTATTCTGCTATCAAACGCTTTGTTAACATAAATCCATGCCACTTGATGGCTAATGTTATCACGTATTGTTCTTTTATTCGGCAGACCACTTCCTTTTTTACTGAGCAAATAAAAACGAGCCTTAAGACATGCTAATTTTTCGATTATATTTAGGCACTTCCGTTTTCGATTTATTGTTAGTGATGGGGTTTTTCTATGAAGTTCCTTTCGCGCAGTCTTCAGGCACATCATGCACTCGTTTTTCCATTTCCTGACTTTATCCAACTGTATGTTTCCAGACGATGGTTTTGAAATCAGGGTAAAGCTTCCTCGATGATGAGAACAAGTTTTACACACTCGTCGAGCAGCATCTTAACACCTGCTCTAGAAGTTATTATTAAAATTTTTCAATTTGTTTCTTCTTCGTCTTTTCACGCTTTGAGACACTATTCACTTCACTATTGTTAATATTTTATCACTATTCACTATTCACTTTAGATGTTTCTTACACTGAGTTCGGAAACGGAATGATTGCGCTTCGCTCCAGTCCGCAGTATAAGTTTCTAGATACTTCGATGCAAGCAATCTCGAAAGCAATAGCCCCTTCTAGAAACTTCGATCATTCTTTCTCGAATTTAGGTAAAGATTAGATCCAATATCGATACATCTAGATCCTTATAGGAACTTCGATTTTTCTGGAATATTTTAAGTTTCTAGATATTGCGATGTAGGAAATCTCGAAAACAATAAACCTGTCCAGAAACTTCGATGTATAGAAAATCTTCAGAGATATCGTTCAGATAGAAATTTATGGAAGGTTCGACATTTATCTTGGCGTAGAAGTGTGTTACAGAACATCTTGAATAATACCTCATAGTCTCGTATGATATACAAGTATATTACGCAGCCCTGTGTACTGTAAAATACTGCTGCGCATCCGTATCTGTCGTAAAAGTGTACTGCGCAGCTATATGTGCCATCTAATTCAACTGCGCAGCCCTATTTACAAGCGAACGGTAGTACGCATCCCCATGTGTCATAGAAGCTTACTCCGGCGAAGCACACCGCTAAATGTTGAATAACTCAACTGCGCGGCCCTATAT
>CAKNYM010035875.1:6721-18441 GCA_932195095.1 Andricus curvator
CAAGAAAGCTAATTTACAACGGAAAATATATCTTTGGTATAAATGTATACAATATTGATTTTCTATATCTGCGGAGAATGTTTACATACTAAAATTAACCCTTTACATAGACTTTTCAACTAATTACAATAATATCTACGAACTTTAATTTTGTATGTAAAAGTCACAGTCAAAGAAAAATTCAATTTAAATACTTAGGATCCGATAAACCACGCTTTACGTCTAATGTGTGATGTACATAAAGGTGCTTATTGGGTCAGTGAATATATTTATACACAAAAGACCCAATAAGCACCCTTATATACCAAAAAAACATTTTCAGTTTAAAAAGTATGTAAAAATGCTTTACATAACAATATAAAAGTGATGTACGGTTAACGAAAGCTAACTTACAACGGAAAATATATCTTTGGTATAAATGTACACAATATTGATTTTTTATATCTGCAGAAAATTTTCACATACTAAAATTAACCCTTTACATAGACTTTTCAACTAATTACAGAAATGTCTATGTACTTTAATTTAGTATGTAAAAGCCACAGCAAAAGAAAAATTTAATTTAAATACTGAGGACCCGATAAACTACGCTTTACCTCTAATGTGTGATGGAAATAAACGTGCTTATTGGGTCGGGCCATATAAATATATAAAAGACCCAATAAGCATCTTTATATGTCAAAAAACATTTTTAGTTTAAAAAATATGTAAAAATGCTTTACATAGCAAAATAAAAGTGATGTAAGGTACAAGAAAGCTAATTTACAACGGAAAATTTATCTTTGGTATTAATGTATACAATATTGATTTTTTATATATGCAGAAAATGTTTACATACTAAAATTAACGCTTTGCATAGACTTATCGACTAATTACAGAAATATCTATGAACTTCAATTTAGTATGTAAAATCCACAGTAAAAGAAAAATTTAATTTAAATACTGAGGACCCGATAAACTACGCTTTACCTCTAATGTGTGACGGACATAAAGGTCCTTATTGGGTCGGGCAATATAAATATATAAAAGACCCAATAAGCACCTTTATATGTCAAAAAACATTTTTAGTTTAAAAAATATGTCAAAATGCTTTACATAACAAAATAAAAGTGATGTAAGGTACAAGAAAGCTAATTTACAACGGAAAATTTATCTTTGGTATAAATGTACACAATATTGATTTTCTATATATTCAGAGAATGTTTACATACTAAAATTAACCCTTTACATAGACTTTTCAACTAATTACAGAAATATCTATGAACTTTAATTTAGTATGTAAAAGCCACAGTAAAATAAAACTTTAATTTAAATACTGAGGACCCGATACACTACGCTTTACCTCTAATGTGTGATGGACATAAAGGTGCTTATTGGATCGGGCAATATAAATATATGGAAGACCCAATAAGCTCCTTTATATGTGAAAAAACATTTTTAGTTTGAAAAATATGTAAAAATGCTTTATATAACAAAATAAAAGTGATGTAAGGTGATGATTGCCTTTGCACTGGTCTCGGTAACGAGTATCTGTCCCCTTGACCGCTAATTCTATTATTTATTATTCTTTTACTTGCACCTGCTAACGCGTGTCTTTGCTCATTATAATTTAATTCTGTTTCTTCAAAACGAACAGTATTATTACGCATTTTATTTTGAGTCGTTAAATTTTGTGTTGAATTTAATATTCTATCCATTTTATCATTTAGATTTTTAATCTCTTCTGAAAGTTCTTTTATTTTAATTTTATCACTTTTATTTTCTTCAAAATTGATTAATTCTTCTGCACCATTCCAATATTCAATGTTATTCTCTACAAATGAATCAATTTCAAAAGTTTGATTATTTATTTTTTCATTTTCTTTTTCCTGCCTTTCTATCTCTATTCGTAATCGTTCGCGGCCTATTCTTGCTGTCTCTGCTCTTTCTCTATCTATCCTGTCTCTTTCTTCTCTAGGTATTTCATCTCTTTTTTTTCTAAGTATTTCATCTCTTTCTTTTCTAAGTATTTAATCTCTTTCTAGGTTTCTCAATTCTAAACATTTTTGGTCTCTTTCCAATCTTTCGAGTTCTTTTCTCTTTTCCTCGATTTCTTTATTTATCTTACTAAATTCTAACTCCTGATTTCCAAAAGTGCTACTATTTTCAGTATCTATTCTCCAATTACCTAACGTATTTTCAGTATGGGGAGACAGTAAACCAAATGCTCGTATTTGCTAGGTACTACTGTTATGTCGGTGTGGGTTTGGCGTACTTTCTGTATGCGTTTGTGTTTGTCTTTTCGTTCTTGGGATTGCACCTGTGTTTTGATTTGGTTGTACCGTCCCCCAATCCTCTTCTAACAGTTACTGATTCGAAATGTATGTTTCGCACTAAATTTTCTGTTCTATCATTGTTTTCGACCGATTGACTCTCAATGTTTTCATTTTCTAAATTATTTGCACTTGCTTGTGCATTATTTTATTCGATTATAATTTCTCGAATTATCTCATTTTCCCTATTATTTCTTACATTTTCTACCGGATTTGCCATTTTCGGAATAATTTTTATTTTTCCCGATCTCAGTTGCATTCGACTTTTCTTTCTAATCTATTCGGCCTAGCTCAGGGGTTTCTATGGCTGATTAAAAACCGGCACGTTCACTCAGGTGAGCGTCTCGGTTTTTACTACTGCGGGGTTGTGCGTGGCCTGACCACGTAGCGGAAGTATCCACTGAGGGCGGGAACGCTTGGGGTTGCTTGAGTTACGTCACTCACTGTGATTTCTAAATTCGCGCGCCAATTTCTGTTACTGACGCCGCTTTGCTTCTATTTCGTATAATTTTCATTCGTTTTTTTCCTAGTTTTTTTCTATCCGTTAATCTTTCCGATTTCTACGTATTTTGTTTTTATACTCGATTTTTAGACCCTTCACTTATCCAATCCTGCTACAAGGAGTACAGATAAGGCGTTTTTTCTCAGGGTATTTTTATTTTTTGTTAAAGGTGGCAGGGCTTTCGAGCACGCGAAGTATACCAACTATTTTTAACGGACATTTATAACAGTCTACCCGCACTTTTTCGAGCTAATTACATTTCTACCCGCACTTTTTTCTAAAACATTTTATTCAACAACATTTTCATACAACAATTTTCAAAATTTTAAAAACTTTCTAACATCAAAATTTCAAACAATTTGAAGACGAAAAATTTCCTCAATGGCACACATGCAGTAATTCATTTTAAAGTTCATCATTTTATGACTTCTTCTCGACTTGGAGGTGATTTTTGGTGGGAATTGTGGATTTTTTAAAGGAGGGCGCCAAATTTGTGAGGGATCTCGCAAATTAAAGGAAGGGAAGGAATTGGAGCGTCGAGAAGCGGGTGAAGTCAATGATTTAAATCGAGTTTACACATAAATGGTTTATTAACCAACTTACAGTAGATCTGAATCCGAACCGGGCGATGAAGCCAACATCGAGTGGAGGAATTCGGGAACTCGGACGGTGATACCAAGATCCTGGAATGGTTGTGAAGCGTCGGTGGCAATGGTATCGTCCTAAAGCGAAGGGGCGTCGTTGTGAGTACTAGAGGGTTGGAGTTACACTTTCACCGGTTCTGGTAGGCCGCACAAGACTGACTCTTGAGGACGAGGATTTGGGTATTAGAACCAGGAAGTGGTATTGTCCCCACTCCTGGTCCTAGGTCCACAGGGTCGTATGGTAGCGGGGTGCTTGTAACTTTGTTACACTTTGATCAATATTGTAGTTTTCCATTTTCACAGTGTGTGTGAAGGGATTTCTCTTCTAATCGATCGTTACCATCTCCGATGATAATACAGATTCCTAGTAAAAATTGGCTTGTATATAACATCTTGCAAAGTAAAGCGTGTTTCAGAAAAAGGATTCTTGCTCTGATCTCTCTAGTAGCTCAGTCGTTAGAGCACCTGACCGGAAATCCGTTGACCTGGCGTTCGAATGCCAGCGGAGCGAAAGGAGAAGATCTTTTTTCTGAATAAATTTAATTAAAAATTTTTCAATTTATAGCTCCATCTAGTCTGAGATGACGTTAAAAGATTTTCTGTATTAGAGGATATAACTTTGATCGATATTGTAGTTTTCCATTTTCACAGTGTGTGTGGAAGGATTTCTATTCTAATCGATCGTTACCATCTCCGATGATAATACCGATTCCTAGTAAAAATTGACTTTTATATAACATGTTGCAAAATAAAAAGTGTATTTCAGAAAAAGGATTCTTCCTCTGATCTCTCTAGTAGCTCAGTCGTTAGAGCACCTGACCGGAAATCAGTTGACCTGGCGTTCGAATCCCAGCGGAGCGAAAGGGGATATTTTTTTTTAATAAATTTAATTTGAAATTTTTTCAATTTATAGCTCCATCTAGTCTGAGATGACGTTAAAAGATTTGCTGTATTAGAGGATACAACTTTGATCGATATTGTAGTTTTCCATTTTCACAGTGTGTGTGAAAGGATTTCTCTTCTAATCGATCGTTACCATCTCCGATGATAATACCGATTCCTAGTAAAAATTGGCTTGTATATAACATCTTGCAAAATAAAGCGTATTTCAGAAAAAGGATTCTTGCTCTGATCTCTCTAGTAGCTCAGTGGTTAGAGCACCTGACCGGAAATCAGTTAACCCGGTGTTCGAATCCCAGCGGAGCGAAAGGAGAAGATCTTTTTTCTGAATGAATTTAATAAAATTTTTTTTTAATTCATAGCTCCATCTAGTCTGAGATGACGTTAAAAGATGTTCTGTATTAGAGGATATAACTTTGATCGATATTGTAGTTTTCCATTTTCACAGTGTGTGCGAAAGGATTTCTCTTCTAATCGATCGTTACCATCTCCGATGATAATACAGATTCCTCGTAAAAATTGGCTTGTATATAACATCTTGCAAAATAAAGCGTATTTCAGAAAAAGGATTCTTGCTCTGATCTCTCTAGTAGCTCAGTGGTTAGAGCACCTGACCGGAAATCAGTTAACCCGGCGTGCGAATCCCAGCGGAGCGAAAGGAGAAGATCTTTTTTCTGAATGAATTTAATTAAATTTTTTTTAATTCATAGCTCCATCTAGTCTGAGATGCCGTTAAAAGATTTTCTGTATTAGAGAATATAACTTTGATGGATATTTTAGTTTTCCATTTTCACAGTGTGTTTGGAAGGATTTCTCTTCTAATCGATCGTTACCATATCCGATGACAATAAAGATTCCTAGTAAAAATTCACTTGTATATAACATCAGAGATGAGGTGAGAGATTGCTCATGTAATGGAATAAGAGACTTCGTCAAAATCGGGCTGCTAAAAGCACCCTCTTGGCCGGTGGACCTAGTCCCGAGAGTTACTTCGAAGTTTTCGGCATTTCTCAGACATTGCGCGTCGGTAATAATTGATGAAGTTAGAGAATGTTAAAAATGAGTGACACCGGAGTTACAATTACAGGCGTTAACATGAACATAAATTGCTAACTGCATATTTATTTAACACGCGAATATTAAATAATAAATAAATAATAAAAATAATTATACGCTACCGGCCAAAAGTATTTGATGACTGATTAAGTTCTCTTAATTTTAATTATGACAAAGCTAAAATTTGTTCACTTTAAAATGTTGAATGCTCTCAAAATTCAAAATTTTGTATGAAATGAGCACAGGATAAAGCCAATTTGTCAATTTTTTTAGTAGATATTTAAAAAATAGTGTAAATTTCTAATGTTTTCTTAATCTTTAGCTAATATCCGAAATAATCAACATCTTTTAATGTT
Organism: Andricus curvator; assembly: GCA_932195095.1. Lineage (NCBI taxonomy): Eukaryota > Metazoa > Arthropoda > Insecta > Hymenoptera > Cynipidae > Andricus > Andricus curvator. The sequence goes on from CAKNYM010035875.1 coordinate 12,492, forward strand.
CTGAAGCTCATCTTAAAGTTATTTTTCCACAGTATCGCAACAGCTTATGTACATAAATATAAAAAAATCCTATTACAGTGTATAAGAGCTTATGTGTGTAATAAAAAAGTTGGAAATAATTGAAAACATCTTTTATCTGTAGACAAATCAGAATAAAAATTAATTAAATATATATTTTCACGGACAATTTTTCAGAAACTTCATGGTAATATGATTCACATATTTACAAAAATATTTTTCTCATCACAGAGAATATTGAAATCCTTACAACACTTTTGTTACAACTTTAAGGTTTTTGCACTGTGATAGGAAAATTTTCAGATTTATGATAATGAGCTGTTGCGATACTGTGGTGAAATAGCTTTAAAATAAACCTAAGAATATTACAAAATGTTGATGATTTAGGATATTACCTAAAATTTAAGAAAACTTGAGAAATTTACACTATTTTTGCAATATCTACTTAAAAAATATAAAAATTGGCTTCATATTGGGCTCCTTTTATAAAGAATTTTGAGAGCATTTAACTCTTTAGAAAGAAAAAATTTTAGCTCTGACATAACTTAATCTTTTGACCGGTAGTGTATATTATTAATTATAATACCTTAAATTTTGTTTTAAAATACTAAAAATCAGTGAATATAATATAAGTATATTAGTTACAGATTGTATAAATTAATACAATCTGTAGCTGATATACATATATATTTCTACTGATTTATATATTGTTTCAAAACAAAATTTAAGGTATCATACCAACGGCCATACCACGCTGAAAAAACTAGTTCTCGTCCGATCACTGAAGTTAAGCAGCGTTGGGCGCGGTTAGTACTTGGATGGGTGACCATTCGAGAATACTGCGTGCTGTTGGCCCGTCGTGGGTGTGGTGAGCCCACACTTGTAGTTATTTACTACAAGAGACTAACCACCTACAAACACTACCCGAATCGGGTAGTGTCACGCCTACCCTGAAAGGGAAATGGCTTAATGGTATACATATATTTGAAAAAAATGTCAATAACTCTTTCCAGAACTTCAATGTTTATTAGTAGTGGCATTGCTTGCCAGACAAAAAGATTGATTTTATAAAAATGCATGAACATTTCAAAATGTGACCAACTTTTTATTTATAGCTTGTTACAATATTTTTTTACTGTACGATTTGAATGAATGGTGGCTCTCTTGCCTTGAAATAAGAATTACATAGTTTGAAAAATATAACTGAAATATACAAAAAAATACTGCATTAAATTATACAATTATCCAAATAAAATAGAAGAAAACAGTTATATAAGTACTAAATATTTGAATGTAACGTACACGACTGAAAATTCCTAAATAATAAACTGCAAACTGTTCTACAACATACTCTTAAGTTTAAGAGATATATGACCCAGATATTTAAGGCACCCGCCGCCAGGCCATCCATATTTATTCAAGTCCTTTTAAAGTTTAAACCACTCATTCAAATACGGAGAAAACCTGTAAGGCATTATTCTAGAATTTTGTACGAACCTCCTATATCTTTGCCTATAATCCGTATACCTGGTTATACCTAATCAGTTGTAGGAATTTCCTCCTTTTATGGTCTATTTCTACTGTAAGAAAACTCGATGAGTACAATGAATGGTTGCGTAGGTATGAGCCGAAAATTACGAAAATAGAATTTGCATATTATTACAGTTAACACTTTCAAATCTGTCGAAGAAAGATCTAGAAAAGTTTAAAGGCATTTTTTTGAATTATTATTTCACAGGATTTTACTGAATATTAGGAAAAATTGGAATTAGTTTAAAAAATATTTCGAACTTTTACAAGTTTGGAAGGAACTAAAAAATATTTTATGAAGCTTCGGAAATCTTTTCAAGTTTTAAAATATTTTTAATCTCTCCATAGTTCTAAAATTCCTAAATATGTTTTAAAATTACATTAGTTGTTTCTAACATTTGTTAAAACATTTTGCTACATTAAAAAAATTGCCTTAAAATCTTCCAACGCCTTTTTTGTTTGGAAATTTTTTTTAATGTTTTCAAATCTTTTTTATTTTTCTCTTATATTTCATCATTTAAAATAAATAATCGCCAAAAAATTGTTGGAATATGCTTAAATATTTTTTTTAAATTAGCGTAATTAAAATCATTACCTTACAATCTTCAAAATTCTTTTTGGCAAAGTTAGAAATCTTTTTGAATGTTTTCTTTAAATTAATTTTTTTTAAAGAAAGAATCGTTTAAAATTTGTCCATGAATCTTAAGAACAAATCTTCAAAAATCTACATTTTGTCAAAAAATTGTTGAAATGTTTTCAAATTTTTAAATATTTTTTATTCTTTTCAAAAACTTAAAACCTTGTAAGTAAATATCATTTGAAATTATTCGAATGCTTCTTATTTATATATATATTGTAACCCTTTTCCCAGCCTCTCAGAAATGTAAGCAGGGAGCCGTTACATAATGGCGGCGACAACGCAGGAACGGAAAAGTAATTTCAAGTTTGCACTTACCGTGCTGTCAGGCGCCAGACACCTACTCGGCGTCACTCCAAAACTATTATCGACTTTAAGTTAGTTAAACTTGTTCAACGCCGACAGATTGGAAGACCAAATCTGTCGAAGAAGATGCTTGTATCTGCTTCGGAGAGACTATTTCACGGATGTTACGTCCTGAATGCGGCTTTGAGGCACGCCCAGGTATGTATAGGTCTCTCCAGAAGAGGACATCTACATCCCTCTCTGTTAACCACTAACCAACTAGAAGTTGTTTATCGAGATGTACAGGACCATGCTCCCAAACTCATGTTTCCTACTCGAGGACCAAAAGTCAATATCGAGGAATTGACACGATTATCAACATCAACGATCATGGTGAGGAATGGATCTTTAAGGTTCGTACTGGATATACCACTTCTCGACAAAACAGATTATCAACTCTACCATATTCATTCCATACCCGCAGCTCAAGAAATATTTGAAACCAACTCTGGCCGGGCGTATATAAATTCTAAGTCTAGATATATCGCCGTAGATGAAGCTCAGAGAACCTACATCCTAATTACAGAAGATCAATTCTTGAAATGTAAGTAGCTTCAGCAATATCATATTTGCAAGGGAGATCTTATCATCTACGAGACGCCGTCCAGTAAAACTTGCGAAAGTGAGATGCTGCTCCACCCAACACAAGACACGTTTAAAATCTGTGATATCAAAATTTCATACCAGAGCGACCCATATTGGATCAAGTTGAAGACTTTAGCGGGATGGATTTACTCTCTCGACAGGGAGCAGTCAGCAGAAATAATCTGCCCAATGCAACCCTTAATAAAAATTCAGTTATCAAAATTGGGCATAGTCCAATTAGCTCCAGGCTGTATATTGAAAACAGAGTCCGAAATTTTACCCAGTCTTTCAGTCAATCCACATTCTACAGAGTTCCTTTATGAGCCAACACTACATTTAGACCTAAGAAAAATATCACCTATCGTCGGACACAATAACAAGAAAATCAACATCACGGAATTAATGATTACCACGTCATCAAAAGAAGATGTTACCTATCGACAAAATTACAAAAATGAAGAATCCTTATGGGAGATCGAGAAGAAATTAGAGGAATTCAGTGATCGCAAGGCCTTCCGCAAAAATCATTTAAACCTTACTCATGGGTCATTTGTTGGATTAGGATTATTAACAACCCTGGGACTACTAACCTATTTTTATCACTCTAAAATCTCAATAATTATATTAGCCTGTGTCGCTTGTATTAGGAAAAAGCGATCTATGAGGTCCAGTATTAGTGACATTAAACGAAATACTCAAAATTTCGAAGAAGCTGACCTCGGACAACACCATGAAGATGCGTTAGAATTACCAACAATAGCTCCAAGAGCCACTAACACGATTTGAAATCAGATCCTCTCCAAGGAAATCATCCAGCGGGCTCCTGAAAAAACAGCCAATACTTCAGAAGTATTGGGGATGCCCTTGCCCAAAGTACAACTACCGGTGCAAACACTTCAACCCATGTGAAGTGATCAGTGATTGTGAGTGATCCCTATAAAACAAAAGAGAAGAAAGCCCCTAAGTGTGAATATGCAAAAAGTCCAAAATTTCAAAAGTGGCTAGCATTAAATGTTAATTACATTACTTTTGGATATAAAGACTAAGGCGCTTGTGTGAATGGAGAATTCAAAAATTCACTAATAAGCACGTATATATATTATTTTACGTATATTATTATATGATATTACATGTTCCGAAAAGATATCTTATAAGTTTATTCCCTGATATCAAAAATAGGCACACACGTCTTGTAAAAACAAGAATCAATAGAATGAACTCATCAACATTTCATATATGTTCTTTGTTTTCATTTTCCATTCATATTTAAAATATTAGTTGGCGGGCACAACCTGCTTACATAACTCAGAAATTTTACTGTAAGGAAATAATTAATCCAACTAGCATGAGAAAGGACTGTTCAATTTGACCCAGTTATCAAGGACAATAACCAAAATTTCCAGGGTGTGGTTGTTACGAACCGTCCTGGTACGTAATTCCATTTTGTATTCAACTAATTCAAAATCAAATTCAACTCTCCAGGAACATATACACCACGTAAGCATTTCTTTTTTTAAAGCATAAGCCAGCATGAACATTCCTTCACCCATGCCAATAAGTTAGGGTAAGATAGAAAGACGTGAGAACTAGAGAGAAGGGAAGAGAGAAGACGATAACACGAATCATTGCAAGGAGAGTACCCATACGAACACCGTTTGTCGCTTCTACCTATGCACTACTACACCTAACGATTCGGTTGCGGTGCGAGTGCAGTTCCTTATCATCCAACGTCCTTCCTATGTAAACAAATGATTTATTTTGACAAAGGATCTGACTTATAATAATTAACCCTTAATAATAATACATAAATCACCTTTGTCTAATTAACAATTCGTACTATTACAAAATGTTTTGAAAATGATTAATTATTAATTTCATACTGAAATAAATAAACTAAATTGAGAATAATTAATAACCAATACCCAGTTAAATTCAAATTATAATTTAAAAAAAAAAATTAAATTAAAGGAATCAAACGTGTCTCTAAGTCACGTTATGTGAGTCAGCATTTTTCAGAAGTCAGCGATTCACAATATAGCTTCCTTCCATGGGTCTCTTCCAAATTGTCGCTTGACAACGATCATCCAATCAAAATTAGCAATGTTTGCAAAAATGCCCTACCTCACCTATGCATTCGTACCTTCGAGTCGGTCATACTCAAAATTCTCAAGGCAGTTCTTTACTACTTCTTGTACCGACTAGAAGTACTAAGGAATCCGGAAAAACACGGTTTCTCTTGCCCGTCTGCACTCGACGCGTAACTGAGAAGGGCCGCAACGTCATTAATAATTAAAGTTAGTCATTGGCAAGGAACGACGTTTTCAAACGATATCACTGACCCGACCCCTTATTTTTGATTAGATATCAACGGACTCACGTTTCTATCAAATTCGGACGAACCGGGACGGCATCGAATGACGGCATCATCGGACCTAATTTGACCAATTTAATTGACTTGCCCAGACAGATCTACGAACGGACGTAAAATACTTTCGGATCTTTAGTCGACGGAAGACAGAACGCGAATTCAAGTGACGTAACGACGTACAGACGTGTAGCCACTTAAATTCAAAACCAGCAGAGTTCGTTTCCTACCGTGAAGGATGCGTCGATTCTGCAAATCAGCTTAGTGCACCCAGATTAGAAACGATGAGTCGGGCCCAGTGCAGTTCCCTACGAAGTGCTACCGTCCAGGGAAAAGTGTGAACCTGACAGGTTGCATCCCATCCCAAAAAAAAACAAGAAATCTAATCCTTGCCCGCTCCTTCCTTCTCTCTGGCGAATGAAATGTGGCGGTAGCTATAAGTTAGGGTAAGTCCAAAATTGAAATTACTT